>BQNB010063729.1:0-35577 GCA_026074375.1 Tanacetum coccineum | reverse complement strand
CAAAGTAAACACAAGCCTTTGAATGAATATGAAGTAATTCATTCCCGAGAAAAATAAATTTCCCATTGTGAGGTCAAGTTTTCTTTTTGACGGAATACTTGCCTTTAAATTAAAGATCGGGTTGCTATCCAAAATAATAGCAAGCCATTGACATGTTTTGAAAGCTTTTGAAACTTCTGCTCGAACTTTATTTACAACCTCGTATCATTTTTAAACGAAATTTCGAAGGCCATCAATGTTATCGATTTTCAGAAGACATGTCAAGAACACCATATTTTTATATTTTCGGGTTTTTTTAATTTTGTATTTTCTTTTTGTGATTTTATATTTTTATATTTTCTTTTTGAAAAGTTTATATAAAATGAAAAATCATTTTGGGTTTTTTTTGATTTTCTTATATACATATGATACATAAGATATGTGAAGAGAGTACCACCATTACTCTTCCTCTTCGTCTGCCGGCTTTTTTAGAGTCTCCAGGGACATGCTTTGCATTCCAAGCTTTTTGATGAGAAATTCTAGTGGTTCTCGTGCTAAAGGCTTGGTGAAGATGTTTTCCAGTTGACACTCAGTTATGACAAAATACAGCTCAACCACCCCGTTCTCCACTTGTTCCTTGATAAAGTGATGTCTGATGTCTATATGCTTGATTCGAGAGTGTTGGAAATTGTTGCAACATAAAGCGATGGCACTTTTATTATCACAGTACAGGGGTATCTTGTTGAACACAAGGCCATAGTCAGTCAATTGTGATCGCATCCAAAGTATTTGAGCACGACATCCTGACAAGGCAATGTATTCAGCTTTTGTACCGGATATGGCGGTGCTCTTCTGTTTCTTTGACAACCAGCTCACAAATATATCACGTAATTGCTGCATATTTCTAGATGTACTTTTTCTGGTATCTTGGCAACCCGCATGGTCAGCATCTGCAAAAGCTGTTAGAGCAATGCAAGAAATCGCATACCCATATTAATGGTTCCTCGTAGGCATCGAAAGATTCGCTTAACCGCATGTAAGTGATTTTTGATAGGCTTTTCCTGATACCAGGCACACATGCACACATTAAATATAAGGTCAGGTCTACTGGCTGTGAGATACATAAGGGTGCCAATCATTCTACGATAACTGTCACACCCCCAAACAGGGCCTGGACGAAATATGTGTCCGGAGGCGTGATGTCATTGCATACATCCTACAAGATCAAGTAAACGACCACCATATGGACGTTTGATAAACATAACTCGTTGCTTTGTTTAAAACAAAATAAGTCTTATAATATTCTTGACATAAATGAAATAGTTTTAGAGGAAGCTTAAAACAAATACAGTGGAATAATAACATGTTTTTAAGACAACGAGTATTTAAATGTATAGATAAACATTCTTGAAAGACACCCAGCAATGCATGCAACATCAAATAGCACTTCAAGAACAATCCAGCTAAGCACCTGAGAAAACATACTTAAAACAGTCAACAAACAGTTGGTGAATTCATAGGTTTGAATTGATGTAAGGTTAAACCACAAGATCTTAGAAGTGATGTGACTATTATAACAAATACAGTATCACATGAAAAGTATTTACGTTGCGCTAAGCTTATGACACCGATGCTAAATTAGGAGATACATATAATATGCAAGTGATGTTATTGCCCTACAGATGTCTGACCAAGACACCCCAAAGAATACCTGACATGAAATATATTCGTTTGTTCATCGACACAAAAACAAGTAAGTGCTTGCTTACCCGGATAGGGATAATTAGTCCCAAATAGATTTATTTATAACATTCGTGCTTACTTAACCAATCCCATTGGTCATAGGTAATTAACGGTTCATGATGGTTCGGGCATGATAGTGGTCTAATAGATACTTAGGCAACACGTAAACAGGAAATGATAACTAAAAACACTTGTTTCCAAAGTTTAAAAACAAGCAATGTTTCTCACCCCAAAGCTGTAAAACATTTATTCAAAATGAGTAAAAAAGTGGGGCTATAAACTCACCTTAAAGCAATGAGCAAATGATAATCACGTAAGAGAAGGATGATACACAATCCTAGCCGTCACCTAAAGGAATGACGCGCCTTAAGACTAAGGTATGTTATACGAAACCAAAAGTGGTAAACTTATCAACAAGAAGGCACCCATATGTGTTTGTGACTTAGTTAGAAAAATGATGTCATTATGATGATAAAATATTCATGATTAAAATACTCTACGGTTTACTAAAAGTTACTATTTTATGAAGCTTTCTATTTTAGGAAAGTTCTAAGTTTCAAGACTTTAATACCGTTCCCTATATTTTGTTAAATCCATATTTCCAAAAACGCTTTATCATTACCTAAATGCCTAACTTTTACATTCGTCTCGACAACTTATCTCAAAAGTTACTATTTTAGAAGTCTTACACTTTTGTTAGGAATTAAGGGCTTCTACAAGTTTCTACTGCTAGTTCAACTTAGTACTGCCAAGAGTAGACTTAGTACTGCCAAGCTAAGTTAGTACTATTAGTGTTATAGTTAGTACTGCCAGTACAAAATGTTAGTACTATCAATTTATTAGTACTGTTAGTTATAATAGTTAGTACTGTTAGTTAAAAATAGTTAGTACTGCTTATGTGATATGCATGAGATATATTAGGAATAGATATGCATGATCACGTAACGCATTTTGTAAGCCCATTAGGGTTTCCTTGGTGTATAAAAGGAACTCTACGACATAGATCTAGATATGAAGTTTTATATAGTTTTCATAGCAAATATAGTTAGTATTTATAATTTCAAGGTTATTCTGTAACTTTGATTGTGTGTAATATATTGAAAGTTTAGCAAGATCTTGTTTTACTGTTTCATTGTTCTTCTTAGTATTACAAGCTAGATTCTGCATAGTTTGTGGTATTCACAATCTTAGTTTCTACTATAGTTGTTTTGGATCTATCCAACACAACTAAGCTTTAACAAGCTAAGTAAGATCTGTTCAAAAGGGATCAACAACTTTTATAACATTCGACATTCCATAATTTCCTTTATGACGTTTCTAGTGTTTCCAATCAATACGCTAATCTTTTTATATGTTTCGCCAATGTTTCAAAACCTCAAAAATGTTCGAAAGTGTCCGAAAACCTAATTTACTATTCATATCAACAACTTCATTTGTTATTTTTCCGAAAAGTATCTCAAAATTCATTTCGCCATAACTTGGCCGTTTTAAATCTGTTTTTAGTGTTCGACATATGAAAACCTATTTATACGAAATAAGCTCTCTAAAAACTACTTTCTTGATTAGTGAAAACATTTTTAAGTCGCTCAAAACCTTAAAACAAAACCAGATCAGCAACCATATTTTTTGCAAATTCTCCCAAAACTCCTCCAAACTTCATAATAGTGCCTATTCTAGCCTAGTCCCGTGATTGCGGTCAATAGTATATACGTATAACAATACCAAAGTATAGAAAATTCCTAAGTTACCCTTGAGGAAAATTCACACAAAAATATATCACACGTTTAACCGGGAAGTATGATTCCCGGGTCGTTAAGTCCCAACGATTGTGAAATTGATATCCTCGTTTTCACTTGGACAATGATTTGAATGGGTTTCAGAGATTTTTGATTGACTAACTAAATTCTACAATTAAAAGCAATTAAAACTAATAAATGAAAACAATTAAACAACTAGACAATTAAAATTAATACGAAAATTTAAACAAACGCGACATTAAAAACCTAAATTACCAAAAATTAAACCTAAAAATTATTTTTCTACTTTTTCTAACTTTAAATGACTAATTAAAAGTGAAATGCTCAGAAAATTCTAAAACGAAAGTGATTTAAGCTAAAAACGAGAGAAAACAAGAACGGGGATGAAATCCCGTTCTATAAAAAGTGAAATTGCAAAATAATGACCCTACAAAAGTAATTCTATTTTTCCTAGATAAAAAATGATAAAATAAAATTTTAGAAAAAGGAAAATTATTTTTTTGATTATTTTTGTATTTTTTATGAAATTTTAAAGTTTTAAACTAAATTAAATGTTTAAAAATAACAAACGATAATGAAAAATTACGAAAAATTCCCAAAAAGTCCTAAAAGTGATGAGAATCCTAGGAAAAATAAGCTGGTAAAGCCAGCTTATCACAAAAGCCCTAAAAAGCTAGGAATAAGCCACAAAGTGGCTTTTATAATAAAAGCTCAAGAAAGTGTTAAAAGAATAATGAAAACAAAAGAAAATGGATGAGCTATTGTAGCAAATTGGTAAGTGAGTGGGTGTGTGAGGGCAAGGTCGTGGGTTCGAGTCCTAGGCTTTGCTTTTTGTTATTTTTTTTTGAAAATTTTAAAAACAAAAGTGAAGATAAGCTAAAAACAACAAACTTTTGTGAAAACAAAACTTTTGCAAACTAAAAAATAAGCTGATAAAGCTTAAAAAGTAAAACATATTACTAACTTATTATTTTTGGCTATTTTGCAAATTTTAAGAACTCAAAAACTAACTATAGGCTATACTAATGAACTATAAGGTATTAATATACTAACACTAACCTATTGAGCTAAACTAAAAAGAAATAAGCACAAAAAGACAAGCCATAAGCTGGGAATTCAAAATAAGCACTTGCTAAAACTATGAAACCAAACAGACCTTAAGCTACTTTTGAACTAATTTTTCAATAAGCAAAAGAGACTTATAAGCAATCTAGCTTATTCCATCTTAAACTATGACCTAAGGGCTACTAGAAACTACTCTTAAAAATTATTTAGAAATTCAAAAGCTTGAAGAAAAAGCTAAGTGAAAATGGCCTTTTAACTTAATGCCAGTTGAGTTTTCTTAGTTAAAATGACAAAAAGCTAAATTGCAGCTAAAATTCAGATATTAAAATAAGCTTTTTAAACAAAATTAAGACTTGACCTATGTAAAATGACCTAAAAGCTACTTGACTTTTAAAAATTAGACCCTAATTTCTGAATTTAATCTCTGATATTCAAACTAGAAAGTGGCATTTTATCTTTTTAAGTTGCTAATGCATCTGGTTATTTTAGCAAAGACTTAATACTAACAAGTGCAGACCTAAGAACTTGTATTCTACACTTTTAAACACAAAAGTAACAAGCAAATAAAACTAATGCAAAAACTAGAAGAAATCTAAACCTATTATGCAGAATTAGACTAGACAGATTATTATTTATAAAGAACTAACTAATGAAAACTTGATTGACCCTAATGTAACTTATGAAACTAGATTAAATAGACTTAAATGAGAGATCAGATCAAATTTCTCAAGACCAATTGGCCACTAACAGTATTAACTTGTGGTTAATATTGTTATGCCAAACACTCCTTTAAACAACTTAAAATCTAATTCAGTCTATCAACTATAGATTTGATGATCAGAACTTCAATACCAGATAACAAATAGCTTATGACAAACCTAATGATCTTATATTAATAAGCAAATAAGCCAGAGACAAAGAACTAAGAACTATGCTAATATTTTTTGGTTTTTATTGATTTATAAGACAAAAAGTAAAAAACTAAGATTTACACTACTAAAGCTAAAAACAGATGATAAAACATGATCAATAAGCACTATGAGATAAAATTAAGCACAAATAAGCAAGACTATAAGCAGAATATAAGCATATGCAAAATTAAAACTAAGATACTTGAAAATTAAAGGAAACTTACAAAAGCCTTAGCTAAACAAATGCAATAGTGCTAAAAGAGCATTCAACAGCTCTAGCTTATCACAAGGATAAGCTAGTAAGGTCCTATGAACTCATCCATGGCTAGTTCATTATTCAAAAGTTCAAAATCCATAAAGCAAAGGTAATTAACTGATTTTAATAGTTTAAGTATATAAATGATCAATTGAGCTCAAATCTATGCTTAGAGACTTAGATGAGCTTTTGAAGAGCTTTTGAGAGCTTATGAGTGATTTGAGAGCTTATAGAAGAGCAGAGTAAATAAAAACCGATTTTATAAGGTGAACTTTAATTTTTTTAATTAAAAACAGATTACAAAGCTTGAAATTTAAACTATAAAAGCTTAATAAGAAATTACATTTAAAAAGAAAGTTACATAAGCTAAAATTCTATATGCTACTAAAAACTAAAACTGAAAAAGAAGATGTCTTCATGTGTGTGAATGAGGTCTTTATATAGCACTTGAGAGAAGCTTCTAGGCTCAAATTCTGTTATACGCTCCCTTTCATCCTGTCCCATGAATCTTTGCTCATCATTGGATCATTATTTGCTGCCGTTGGATCAATTTGGTGAGCACACGGATTGCCAACGTGGCATTCCGTGTGTCAGACCTTATGTGCTTCTTTTGCACTCATTTTAGCACAAAAATCCATTTCCCATGTGTTTCTTTTCATAAACGTGTGTCACTCTTTGTGGGTTTCCACCAATGAGAGCCCCTCAATGACGTATAACTCTGCCAAATCATAGCTTGGTACTTGAATTATGCTGCCACATCACTAATTATGATTTGCCCTTTGTTTTTTAACGCAGGGTAAATGGAGAAAATAATGAATAGTAGTAACTCCTTTTCCCGTGTAAAAACTTGTATAAAAGGTGAGTATGATTTGTTTTTGACCCGGGGTAATACTTGTTTTGACTTTGGGCTTATGTAAGGGAATGGGCCATGGGTGTTTGTTTTGGGCCAAGGGATTTATAAGGGTAAACAAGTTGTGGATTTGGTTTTTATAAATGGACTTTAACGACCGTTAATCTTTATTAATAAAAAGACTAACTGTGTTAGGGTTTTTGGGTTATTTTTGCAATTTGGTTTAACTTTAAGGGTATTTGTAGGATTTTGTGTTCTTGTGGTTGACTAATGTTGACCAAGGGTTGGCTTTGATTGACCTTAATAGCATTCTCTCGGCTCTTGTATACTCTTTATCCGTTCCTGCGTTCGTGTTTGCCCGGCTTCGACCGTTTTCTTGCGATTTTTGATATATCCATACCTACACAATCAAAAAGACAAAACAAGCAATATACAAGCATTTTAAGCACAATTTTGTCTTTTATGGATCATTTTTGATATAAAACGGATATGTGTTTTCACACATATCAAAATTCCCCAAACTAAGTGATTGCGTGTCCTCACGCAATATTATATGCTTTAAAACCTACCTCAAAACTTCCCTCAACTAAATCTTTGAAAAGTAGCAAAGACTTTCGTGGAGAAAGTTAAGAAATCACAAGCTTTAAAACACCCCATTTTCCCATTTTTATAAAACTTTTTCATTTTTTTTTAATATATAAACTTAGAATATTTCGACTTTCGTTTATTTCCTTAACAATTAGGGAATCATAGAACAAGATGCTTACGATGCGAGAATGCCCCTAAAAGAATAAATTCATTGTCCCCGAGACTTTCACATATCCTCCAGCTTAAAAACGAATTCACAGCTAAAAGTATCATTAAGATGCTAACACACTCATATTATCAAATTATGAAATTTTTCACAACTCCGACAATTATTATAATCTTAGGTAATGTGCTATTGTGGAATTTTCAACTAATGGATACACGTTTTTGCAAAATACTATGTTCACAGTTCCACCCAGAATAATAGGTTGAAGCGAGATCATCCCATTAGCGACTTTAGTCTCGCACAAAATCCCCAACCTTGGCGGTTAAGTGACCAGGCATTTTTGACACCCCACAGAGACAAGTATCGGACTCAACGGACCTTAGTTTCAAAAACTCTCAGGTTTTCCCGGAAATGCCATAGCATATAAAATAGAATAGTCAAAGTTCAAAAGCATATTTGAATTTAACAAAAAGAAATCATTTATAATTTAAACATAATATTAAACATTATGCAATTGCAACCCTCGAACCTTTTATGAAGCTGCAACCTCGATTGTGGTGGCCGGCAAGATGCCTCAAACTTTTATCAGTCTCGGATTTTTATTCTTACTATAGGCTTTCTTTAGAAGACTACCACATCGGTTGTGAGCCGGCAAGAGGTAGTAAACTTTTATCAGCCCACAGCTTTTATTATTATTATATTTTTTTATCATTTTATCATTTATATATATATATATATATATATATATATATATATATATATATATATATATATATATATATATATATATATATATATAGAAGACTTCTTTTTGAAAAATTCAAGTATAAATTTGAACTAAGACTAAATTTTTTGCTATATATTACATAAAAATTGTTGATTTAAGTTTAATCTCCAAAAACAGCACGTATATTAATCTGGTTAAGAGCTTATGGGAGAAAAAGCAACAAGTTACATACATAAGCTCTTAAGATTTCCAACTAATCCTTGTTTAGCATCCTACTCATACTTAACTCTTTCATTTTTCGTTCTTCGCGAATACCGCGAACGCTTAGCCTAAAAGTTAAGAAACAAGATAGAGCTCAAGACGCTCGATCGAGTCAAAATTTACTCTTATTCTACCCAGCAGGAAAGTCGAAATTGTGACAAAAAAACTTATTTTATTTTTGAAAATTAATTTTTTTTTCATATTTTTGAAAATATTTGGTAGGAAAACGGGGTACGTGAGAACAACGGGCAAAAGTAGGCAAGATCATATCGAAGATATACTACCCCATACTAAAATTAAACATTGTCCTCAATGTTTTCTAGCCTAAGACTTAAAAACCCCATACTATAACTCAAAAAGGTCGGAAAATAGCTTGAACTAAGAGGGACCTAGGAAAATTAAGCTTGGTTACACAGCTTATCGAATAAGCTGTGTAATAAGCTAAAACAGCTTATTAAGCTAAAAGAGCAAAAACGTATATAAGTATTAAACTTTGTAAAGTTATAATGAAAAAGACCCCAGGGCACGATGGTAGTGGTGTGTGGTGTGAGGTGTTTAAAAGGGTTGAGGATGTTGAGGTCGGGGGTTCGAGCCTTGCTCACCCCCGATTTCCATCTTCCCCTTTTTTTATTTTTGAAAACTTATAAAAACAAAGTTGTAGAAAAGATGAAAATAAACACTTTTACTAAAAGAAACTTTTTATGAAAAGCACTAAATAAGCTGTAAAACAGCTTAAAACTTGACAGAGCTACTTAACTTTATTTTTGATTTTTTAGAAAACTTTATAAGCTACAAATTCTAAGATAAGCTAAAAACAGACCAAATAAGCTATAAGCTACTTAATAACTAAACTAATAAGCTAAACTAATCAAGAAATAAGCAAAAAGAACAGGCCATAAGCTGGGAATTCAAAATAAGCACTTGCTAAAATTATGAAACCAAACAGACCTTAAGCTACTTTTGAACTAATTTTTCAATAAGCAAAAGAGACTTATAAGCAATCTAGCTTATTCCATCTTAAACTATGACCTAAGGGCTACTAGAAACTACTCTTAAAAATTATTTAGAAATTCAAAAGCTTGAAGAAAAAGCTAAGTGAAAATGGCCTTTTAACTCAATGCCAGCTGAGTTTTCTTAGTTAAAATGACAAAAAGCTAAATTGCAGCTAAAATTCAGATATTAAAATAAGCTTTTTAAACAAAATTAAGACTTGACCTATGTAAAATGACCTAAAAGCTACTTGACCTTTAAAAATTAGACCCTAATTTCTGAATTTAATCTTTGATATTCAAACTAGAAAGTGGCATTTTATCTTTTTAAGTTGCTGATGCATCTGGTTATTTTAGCCAAGACTTAATACCAACAAGTGCAGACCTAAGAACTTGTATTCTACACTTTTTAAACACAAAAGTAACAAGCAAATAAAACTAATGCAAAAACTAGAAGAAATCTAAACCTATTATGCAGAATTAGACTAGACAGATTATTATTTATAAAGAACTAACTAATGAAAACTTTATTGACCCTAATCTAACTTATGAAACTAGATTAAACAGACTTAAATGAGAGATCAGATCAAATTTCTCAAGACCAATTGACCACTAACAATATTAACTTGTGGTTAATACTGTTATGCCAAACACTCCTTTAAACAACTTAAAATCCAATTCAGTCTATCAACTATAGATTTGATGATCAGAACTTCAACACCAGATAACAAATAGCTTATGACAAACCTAATGATCTTATATTAATAAGCAAATAAGCCAGAGACAAAGAACTAAGAACTATACTAATATTGTTTTGGGTTTTATTGATTTATAAAACAAAAAGTGAAAAACTAAGATTTACACTACTAAAGCTAAAAACAGATGATAAAACATGATCAATAAGCACTATGAGATAGAATTAAGCACAAATAAGCTAGACTATAAGCAGAATATAAGCATATGCAAAATTAAAGCTAAGATACTTGAAAATTAAAGGAAACTTACAAAAGCCTTAGCTAAACAAAGGCAATAGTGCTCAAAGAGCATTCAACAGCTCTAGCTTATCACAAGGATAAGCTAGTAAGGTCCTATGAACTCATCCATGGCTAGTTCATCATCCAAAAGCTCAAAATCCATAAAGCAAAGGTAATTAACTGATTTTAATAGTTTAAGTATATAAATGATCAATTGAGCTCAAATCTAAGCTTAGAGACTTAGATGAGCTTATGAAGAGCTTTTGAGAGCTTATGAGTGATTTGAGAGCTTATAGAAGAGTAGAGTAAATAAAAACAGATTTTATAAGGTAAACTTTAATTTTATTCATTAAAAACAGATTACAAAGCTTGAAATTTAAACTACAAAAGCTTAATAAGAAATTACATTTAAAAAGAAAGTTACATAAGCTAAAATTCTATAAGCTACTAAAAACTAAAACTGAAAAAGAAGATGTCTTCATGTGTGTGAGTGAGGTCTTTATATAGCACTTGAGAGAAGCTTCTAGGCTCAAATTCTGTTATACGCTCCCTTTCATCCTGTCCCTTGAATCTTTGCTCATCATTGGATCATTATTTGCTGCCGTTGGATCAATTTGGTGAGCACACGGATTGCCAACGTGGCATTCCGTGTGTCAGACCTTATGTGCTTCTTTTGCACTCATTTTAGCACAAAAATCCATTTCCCGTGTGTTTCTTTTCATAAACGTGTGTCACTCTTTGTGGGTTTCCACCAATGAGAGCCCCTCAATGACGTATAACTCTGCCAAATCATAGCTTGGTACTTGAATTATGCTGCCACATCACTAATTATGATTTGCCCTTTGTTTTTTAACGCAGGGTAAATGGAGAAGACAATGAATAGTAGTAACTCCTTTTCCCGTGTAAAACTTGTATAAAAGGTGAGTATGATTTGTTTTTGACCCGGGGTAATACTTGTTTTGACTTTGGGCTTATGTAAGGGAATGGGCCATGGGTGTTTGTTTTGGGCCAAGGGATTTATAAGGGTAAACAGGTTGTGGATTTGGTTTTTATAAATGGACTTTAACGACCGTTAGTCTTTATTAATAAAAAGACTAACGGTGTTAGAGTTTTTGGGTTATTTTTGCAATTTAGATTAACTTTAAGGGTATTTGTGGGATTTTGTCTTCTTGTGGTTGACTAATGTTGACCAAGGGTTGACTTTGATTGACCTTAATAGCATTCTCTCGGCTCTTGTATACCCTTTATCCGTTCATGCGTTCGTGTTTGCCCGACTTTGACCGTTTTCTTGCGATTTTGCTATATCCATACCTACACAATCACAAAGACAAAACAAGCAATATACAAGCATTTTAAGCACAATTTTGTCTTTTATGGATCATTTTTGATATAAAACGGATATGTGTTTTCACACATATCAAAATTCCCCAAACTAAGTGATTGCGTGTCCTCACGCAATATTATATGCTTTAAAACCAAATACCTCAAAACTTCCCCAAACTAAATCTTTGAAAAGTAGCAAAGACTTTCGTGGAGAAAGTTAAGAAATCACAAGCTTTAAAACACCCCATTTTCCCATTTTTATAAAACTTTTTCATTTTTTTTAATATATAAACTTAGAATATTTCGACTTTCGTTATTCCATAACTATTAGGGATCATAGAACAAGATGCATTTCGATGCGAGAATGCCCCAAAAAGAATAAATTCATTGTCCCCGACTTTTCACTTATCCAACCAAGCTTAAAACGAATTCACAGCTAAATATCAGTTAAGATGCTAACACGACTCATATTTTCAAATTATGAATTTTTCACTCTCGACAATTATTATATCTTAGGTGAATGTGCTATTTTGAATTTCAACCATGGATCAACGTTTTTGCAAAATACTATGCTTCACGTTCCACCCGAGAATAATGAGTTTGAAGGCGAGATCATCCCATGTAGCGACTTTTGTCTCGGCACATCCCAACCTTGCGGCTAAGTGACCAGGCTTTTGACACCCCACAGAGACTAGTATCGGGACTCACGGACCTTAGGTTTCAAAAACTCTCAGGTTTCCCGAATATGCATAGCTTATAAAATAGAATAGTCAAAGTTCAAAAGCATATTTGAATTTAACAAAAAGAAATCTATTTATTAATTTAAACTTAATATTAAACATTTATGCAACTTAAACTTAATATTAAACATTTATGCAAGAGGTAGTAAACTTTTATCAGCCCACAGCTTTTATTATTATTATATTTTTTATCATTTTATCATTTTATATATATATAGAGAGAGAGAGAAGACTTCTTTTTGAAAAATTCAAGTATAAGTTTGAACTAAGACTAAAAATTTTGCTATATATTACATAAAAATTGTTGATTTAAGTTTAATCTCTAAAAACAGCACGTATATTAATCTGGTTAAGAGCTTATGGGAGAAAAAGCAACAAGTTACATACATGAGCTCTTAAGATTTCCAACTAATCCTTGTTTAGCATCCTACTCATACTTAACTCTATCATTTTTCGTTCTTCGCGAATATCGCGAACGCTTAGCCTAAAAGTTAAGAAACAAGCTAGAGCTCAACACGCTCGATCGAGTCAAAAGTTACACTTATTGTACCCAGCAGGAAAGTCGAAATTATGACAAAAACACTTATTTTATTTTTGAAAATTTTAAAAATTTTCATATTTTTGAAAATTTTTGGTAGGAACTTATTTTATTTTTGAAAATTAATTTTTTTTTCATATTTTTGAAAATATTTGGTAGGAAAACGGGGTACGTGAGAACAACGGGCAAAAGTAGGCAAGATCATATCGAAGATATACTACCCCATACTAAAATTAAACATTGTCCTCAATGTTTTCTAGCCTAAGACTTAAAAACCCCATACTATAACTCAAAAAGGTCGAATGCATAACCTAAACATGAAGAAAGTATCACAAAAATCTTTATCCGTTTATTAAGTGTGCTAAAAGATAAATGTTAGTCGATAATAATCTTTAGGATACCGGATTTCCCCAAACTAATGGCAAGCAAAAGCTAGGAAGCTCGAGTGGACCGGGACAAAACACCGAACACGAGAGACTTCAGAAAATTTAGGTCAATCCTGCAAACAATCACAAGTACAAACACAACAAGAATCGAAAGAGTACAAGCCTCCTCACATCACAATAAGAAAGAAGTTAGAAAATGTATGACTCTGATGTCTTCGGTGTGTAAGGAGTAGACAATGTGCAACCTCCAACGATAAAAGCCTCACTATATAGTGGGAGTCATAACCGGTATAAACCAACCAAGATGATGCAACTCCTAGTCGATGGTCCCTAATGAGTCGGACCTGAATGCATCAAACCCAGAATAAGAACTGCAATGTCTCTACAATGAACTGAAGAGAACCGAAGAAGTATTTGATAAAGAATCCAAAGATGAACCAGAAGAAGATGAGTCTGAAGTAAATTCTGGTAAAGAATGACGATCCGATGAACGATGAGATACACGTCTCCATGCAAGTCTGCGAGCAAGAAAAGGTCAAACTCTCTTCCTTGCAGTCAACAACTTACACGACCCACTAGGATAGGTGCGGTAAGGTCGACCAAAAGGGATAGCCTCCCCGAGTCGGATAAGAATCGCTGGCCGTCGATGAATCCCAGGTGAGGCAATAACAAGAGCAATAGAAACTTAATATGGTAGCAAAAGTATGTCAAGAAGATAAGATTCCTGACGGTGAGGATGGCCTAGATGCGACCCTGTCCCTCTACCTCGAAACCATAGCATCATGAACGGCAAGACCTCTCCATGGCACTCTCAAGGTTTCGTTCACAGGCATAACTCATAGTCCGCGCCTCTAAGTCATCTGAAAACACCAAGAAAGGTAAACCAATGATAACTCCTGATGCTCAGGAGTTAAGGTAATCACTTCCGATGGATCAGAATCAGAAAGATTGAATAATCCACCAAATCAAGCACTCCGATAGGTGAGGTGACAGGAACTGCTCCACCCTCCGGTGCAACTAAGGGATCAGCAGGTACAATGGGAACCTCAGCAGGAACCACAAGGATAACAGGGATAATGGCAGGAATAGCGCCAAAAAGAATCACTCGTGGGACATGAGAACCCACACTGTCCTCAGACGAATCCGACGAAATAAGAATAATAGGAGTTGCCATAACCTGCACAAGCAAAAGTTTATATGAATCTCTTTATATGAAACCATGCCAAGTGCGGGCAATGCCGAGAAATAAGTATGATGCAAAATATGATATGGCAAAATGATGTATAAAGTAATTATGGCGATATGATATATAATTTGCACTTATATATATATATATATATATATTTAAAATGTTGTGTGTGTGTTGTGTGTGTATAGTAAAATTAAATAAAAGTGGAGAGCAGTGACTAAAACCATTCATTTTAAGATGCAACGAACTTGAATTTGATGCATTCTTATTCATATATATTCACCAATTTTAGTTTCTATCAACGTTAATTTGATTGCGTAGATGCGACCCTGTTTTTTTTTTTCCCCACCCCCCCCCCCTCCACCATCAAACAAAAGCAATCATGACCGGCAAGAGACTCATGCCTTCTCAGGTGACTGTTTCAGCAGGCAGGTACTCAATGTCCCCTTAAGTCATCAGAACACAAGAATGGTGAAAACCAATTATAACTCTGATGCACGTGGAGGTAAGGAATCCTTCGATGGATCAGAATCAGAAGAAGATGAATAATCCACCAAATCAAGGCACTAGCAAAAAAGAGCATAATGTAAGAATACTATCCGTCAGGTGATGTGACAGGAACTAGGCTCCCCAACCTTACGGTGCAAGTAAGGAGATCAGCAGTTACAATGGGAACCTAGAAGGGAACCACAAGGAAAACGCCAGGAAAAGCGCCAAAAAGATCACTCTTTGGGACATGAGAACCCAACCACACCAACACAGACGCAATCCGACGAAAAGAATAATAGAGATGCCATAACTGCACAATCAAAAGTTTAAAATGAATCTCTTATATAAAACCATGCCAAGTGGCGGCCAATGCCGAGAATAAGTAGATGCAAATATGATTTGTGCAAAATGAGTATAAAGTAATTATGCAAAAAGATATATAATTTTGCACTTATATATATATATATATGTATATATAAATATATATATATATGTATATATATATATATATATATATATTTACTATAAATATAACATATGTATATAATACAAAATTATATAAAAAACATATGTAATATAATACAAATGTAAATATATACATATGTATATATATACATATGTATATTATATAACATATGTGATATATATACATATATACAATTATAGTGTATATAATATATACATATGTATAGTATATATATATATAATACATTATGTGTGGTGTGTGTGTGTATAATATGCTATTAATATTAATTATAATATCTTATAATCAGGTAAGAAACAACACCGTATGATCACCATACATGTTATATTACCAGACCTAGTATAATATACCTGGTTCACTATAACCTTGGCTCTGGATACCAATCTGTCACACCCCCAAATGGGGCCTGGACGGAATACGTTTTCGGATGCGTGACGTCATTGCCTACATCGCACAAGATCAAGCAACGACCACTATATGGACGTTTGATAAAACATAACTCGTTGCTTTGGATAAATCAAAATAAGTCTTACAATATTCTTGACATAAATGAAATAGTTTTAGCGGAAGCTTAAGTAAAATGCAGCGGAATCATAACATGTTTTTAAGACAACGAGTATTTAAGTTTAAAGATAAACATTCTTGAAAGACACCCAGCAATGCATGCAACATCAAATAGCACTTCAAGAACAATCCAACTAAGCACCTGAGAAAACATGCTTAAAACAGTCAACATAAAGTTGGTGAATTCATAGGTTTGAATTGATGTAAGGTTGGACCACAAGATTTTAAAAGTGATGTGACTATTATAACAGATACAATATCACATGAAAAGTATTTACGTTGTGCTAAGCTCATGACATCGATGCTAAATTAAGAGATACATATAATATGCAAGTGATGATATTGCCCTACAGATGTCTGACCAAGACACCTCAAATAATTCTCGACATGAAATATATCCGTTTGTTCATCGACACAGAAACAAGTAAGTGCTTGCTTACCCGGATAGGGATAATTAGTCCCAAATAGATCTATTTATAACATTCACGCTTACTTAACCAATCCCATTGGTCATAGGTAATTAACGGTTCATGATGGTTCGGGCATGATAGTGGTCTAATAGCTACTTAGGCAACACGTAAACAAGAAATGATAACTGAAAACACTTGTGTCCAAAGTTTAAAAACAAGCAATGTTTATCACCCCAAAGTTGTAAAACATTTATTCAAAATGAGTAAAAAGTGGGGCTATGAACTCACCTTAGAGCGATGAGCAAATGATAATCACGTAAGAGAAGGATGGTACACGATCCTAGCCGTCACCTAAAGGAATGACGCGTCTTAGGAATAAGGTATGATGTACGAAACCAAAAGTGGTAAACTTATCAACAAGAAGGCACCCATATTTGTTTGTGTCTTAGTTAAAAAAATGGTGTCGTTATGATGACAAAATATTCATAATTAAAATACGCCACGGTTTACTAAAAGTTACTATTTTAGGAAAGTTCTAAGTTTCAAGACGTTAATACCGTCCCTTATATTTTGTTAAATCCATATTTATGAAAATTCTTTATCAATACCTAAACGCCTAACTTTTACATCCGTCTCGACAACTTATCTCAAAAGTTACTATTTTTAGAAGTCTTACACTTTTATAACATTCGGCATTCCATAATTTCCTTTATGACGTTTCTAGTGTTTCCAATCAATACGCTAATGTTTCTATATGTTTCGCCAATGTTTCAAAACCTCAAAAATGTCCGAAAACCTAATTTACTATTCACATCAGCAACTTCATTTGTTATTTTTCCGAAAAGTGTTTCAAAATTCATTTCGCCATAACTTGGCCGTTTTAAATCCGTTTTTAGTGTTCGACATATGAAAACTTATCTATACGAAATAAGCTCTCTAAAAACTACTTTCTTGACTAATGAAAACATTTTTAAGTCGCCCAAAACCTTAAAACAAAACCGGATCAGCAACCATATTTTTCGCAAATGCTCCCAAAACTCCTCCAAACTTCACAATAGTGCCTATTCTAGCCTAGTCCCGTTCACTACTAAACCAACCAATGTTTCGCCATCAAAACCACAATCAATACTAACCAAATCCTAAGATGTCTATTGTTGAAACACTCATGATCACTCATACTCACAACCAAACCTTTTGTAAATCAAAGAAACATAAAACAATACTAGTTTATGTTTTAACTTGTTTATTCTCAAAAACCACAAACACATAAGCCTTAATATTGCATAAGAACCATAAAGAAATCACAAGAGATGGAATAGAACACTTACAAGAATAAGATGAGTCAAGAAACACACAAGATCTAACCCAAAATCCTTAGATCTATAAACCCTAAATAATCTTGCAAAACCCTCTTGAAATATCAAAACCCTAACTCTTGAAATCTTTAAAAAACCTTGAAAACAATGATCAAACCCTTGTAACACCCTTAGATATGATTAGAAATGATCTTGGAATGAATGAATCTTGATAGAAATACAAAAGTATGGAATGTGTATGTGTGTGTGTTGATGTCCGCGGCCAAGAGAGGAAAAAAGAGAGATGAGATCTCTTGGTGGCTTTGTTGGAATGAAATGAATACCTAATGTGTGATATGATAAGCCTATATAGGGACAAACTAGGGTTAGATATATTTTAAAATCCAAGACTTATCAAGGAAGGAATAATGGGACTAGGTGACCAACACACACCAAAGGTGTGTGTGGTGAGGTGCGGACGCAACAAGCCAGGGGGGTTATGGTTAACCAACTAGCCATTTGAAATTAAATCAAATGCCCTTGATTCTTGCTAGTGGGTTTGTGGTCCAAAGTTTGCATACATGAATACAAGAACACTTACACACCACCTTGCATGCCTAATGCTTCTAAACATTTCAAATTAAAGCATAAAGATTCCTCATGAATTAATTTTGAGACTTGTTGTTGTGTTTTGGTTTCTTGGTCGTCTGATTTCACAAGAGGGGGAGGGAAGATCATGAAATTTTGACTTCCAAACTCAAGACAAACGATAACTAGAGTTTACACAAAAAGATTACGGGTTTCCGGGGTTTCGTTTGATCAAAAACGCAAAAAACGTAATTAATACGCTAAACCGTAAAAATAAATATCAAAAGTGATCGTAAACCATGAAACACTTAGAAAAGATAAAATAATGCATATAATATCTAGACTAATCAATATCCGGAGCCGGAACGCGTCCGATGACGTTTTTCAGATTTACGCGGGATAACCTCTCGGTTTTAGGTTAAATTCAAACGTAACGGATAAAATTCAAAATAATGATCAGAATAGTTTAAAATATTGACCTGAAATTTACGGGGTGTGACATCCTTTCCCCGTTAGAAGAGCTTTGTCCTCAAAGCTTAAGACGTTGATTCAGACGTAGGTTTAGATTTAGCGAAGAGATGAGGGTATTTCTTCTTCATTTGGTCTTCGCGTTCCCAAGTGAATTCAGGACCTCGCCTTGAATTCCAACGCACCTTAACAATAGGGATACGACTTTGTTTCAACTGCTTCACTTCGCGGTCCATGATCTCGACCGGTTCCTCGATAAAGTTTAACTTATCGTCGATCTGAATTTCATCTAATGAAATAGCAAGCGGTTCGTCGGCGTAACACTTCTTCAAATTAGAAACATGGAAAGTGCTATGAACACGACTTAATTGATCTGGGAGTTCAAGTCTGTAAGCAACTGTTCCAACCTTAGCGAGTACCTTAAATGGTCCAATATAACGAGGGTTCAACTTTCCCCGTTTGCCGAAACGTATCACCCCTTTCCATGGTGACACTTTCAACATGACCATATCTCCAACCTGAAACTCCATGGGCTTACGATTCCTATCGGCTAAACTCTTTTGCCTATCATGAGCGGCTTGAATACGCTTCTTGATCTGAAAGATTTTCTCAGTTGTTTCATGAACAATTTTTGGGCCGGTAAGCTGAGCGTCTCCAACCTCAGCCCAACAAATAGGTGATCGACACTTGCGACCGTACAAATCCTCGAACGATGCAGCTTTGATACTAGTGTGATAACTGTTGTTGTAAGAAAACTCCACCAAAGGTAGGTGTCTATCCCAACCTCTCCCAAAATCAATCACACAAGCACGCAACATGTCCTCCAAAGTATGGATGGTTCTTTCACTTTGACCATCGGTTTGCGGATGATAAGCCATACTCATGTCCAATTGAGTACCTAGAGCTTTGTTTAGCGATTGCCAGAATTGAGATGTAAATCAACCATCTCGATCAGAAATAATCGAAACTGGCACACCATGCTTTGAGACAATTTCCCTCAAGTATTGTCTCGTCAACTTCTCCATTGAGTCATCTTCCTTCATTGGTAAGAAATGAGCGGATTTTGTGAGTCGGTCAACAATTACCCATTTTGTTTCTTCACCCAGTTGGGCGTCTTTTGTAACTTAATAACAAAATCATTGGGATAATGTTCTCTAATTCATACGGGATCACAGGTTTGAAACCAATAGACGGTAAGGTTTTTGGTATTCAGCCCTTGGACCTTAGTCAACAGGTCAAACACTTACTGACATAGGTGGCAATCTCAGCCTTCATATTCGGTCACCAATACAGCTTCTTTAAATCTTGATACATCTTGTCCGATCCAGGATGGATTGAGTATTTTGACTTATGCGACTCATGCATAATCAACTCCCTTAAGTTACCACGACAAGGTATCCAACTTCTTCCATTCAAACATAACGCTCCGTCCGTACGGGACTCTAGCTTCTTAATTATTCCACACAAATCCTCAGTTCCATAATTTTTCTCCTTTCTTGCCTCACTTTGAGCCTTCAGAATTTCCACAGGAAGATTCAAACCAACCGTCATAACCAAAGCTCAAACTTATAGTGGCTTGATCCATTTCATTCGGCTCAAGGCATCTGCCACCACGTTCGCCTTTCCTGGATGATAACGAATTTTACAATCGTAATCACTCAACAACTCTAACCATCTACGTTGTCTCATGTTCAACTCCTTCTGATCTAGAATATGTTGTAAACTCTTATGATCAGTGAACACAACGCACTTTGTGCCGTATAAATAATGTCTCCACATCTTGAGAGCGAACACCACATCTCCCAATTCCAAATCATGTGTCGTGTAGTTCTTCTCATGGATCTTGAGTTGGCGGGATGCATAAGCTATGACTCTCTCCTTCTGCATCAATACCGCGCCCAACCCTTTGTGAGAAGCATCACAATAAACCACGAAGTTTTCACTTCCTTCGGGCAATGCCAAAATTGGTGCACTACACAACTTCTGCTTCAATGTCTGAAATGCAGCCTCTTTCTTTTCATTCCAATAGAATTTCACGCTCTTCTTAGTCAATTTGGTCATAGGTTTAGCAATCTTCGAAAAGCCTTCAATAAACCTTTGGTAATAACCAGCACGACCTAAAAATTGACGAATCTCTGTCAGAGTCTTGGGCGACGCCCAATCCCTCATGGATTCTATCTTAGCTGGGTCCACATGAATGCCTTCTCTTTCAATCACATGACCGAGAAATTGTACCTTAGAAAGCCAAAAATCGCACTTGGAAAACTTGGCGTACAATTCTTCCTTCTTAAGTAACTCCAGAATTTGTTTAAGATGTCCTTCATGTTCTACTTTGTTCCTTGAGTAGATCAAAATGTCATCTATGAACACGATAACAAATTTATCCAAGAATGGCTTGCACACCCGATTCATCAAATCCATGAATACCGCTGGTGCATTTGTCAATCCAAAAGGCATTACTTGAAACTCGTAATGACCATAGCGTGTCCTAAATGCCGTCTTTGGAATATCCTCGTCACGAACTATAAGTTGGTGATAACCAGACCTCAAGTCGATCTTCGAGTAGACACTTGATCCTTGCAGCTAATCAAACAAGTCATTGATTCTCGGGAGTGGGTATTGATTCTTAACAGTAAGCTTGTTCAGTTCACGGTAATCGATACACATCCGCAAAGATCCATCTTTCTTTTTGACAAACAAGACCAGAGCTCCCCAAGGTGAATAACTTGGCCTTATAAATCCTTTGTTAGAAAGTTCTTGTAGTTGCGCACACAGTTCTTGCATTTATGACGGAGCAAGTCTATAAGAGGCTCGTGCCATAGGTGCAGCACCATGGACTAAGTCAATTTGAAATTCAACTTGTCACGCAGGTGGCAATCCAGGCAAGTCTTCCGGAAATTTTCGTACAATTGGCACGTCCTCCAGTCGCTTCTCCTGCGACTTGACTTCTGTTTCCTTCTTTGTAACTTGCGCCAGAAATACTTGACAACCCTTCTCCATATACTTCTAAGTCTTCGCACACGATATTATACTCAACGTCGATTTCTTTCCCTTATCACTCCTATCTCCTCGAATGATCAGAATTTCATCTCCAAAAGGAACACATACTATCTTCTCGTCACAGACGATCACCGCATAATTATTCGCCAGCCAATCCATACCGATGATGACGTCAAAACTACCGAGCTCTACGGGCATTAAATCAATGTTGAACGGATGATCTAATAATCCTATGGTACAACCTCTAAGCATAGTATTTGTTTTGGCAATCCTTCCGTCGGCTAATTCGACAACATAACTAACGTCTAAGGTATCGGGGATTACATCAAGCAAGGTACTAAAAGCAGTCGACACGAAACTTCGATCGGTACCCGAATCAAATAATACAGAAGCATAATGGTTGTTAAGAAGAAACGTACCCTTGATAACGTTGGATCTCGGGTTTGCATCTCCTCCACCAATAGCATAAGCTTTCCCTCTAGCTTCAGGAATAACAGGCTTGTTTCCATGGGTCTGATTCTTCAGTTTGGGGCAATCCTTCTTGAAATGCCCTTGCCTTCCACATTCAAAACATGTGACAATCCTTTGATTAACCACCGGGGCCCTCTGATTAACTGCCGCGGGAACTGCGGGCTTACAATCCCTGGTCAAATGACCAACCTTCCCACAACTTCTACACTTTACAGTGCATGGCCCGACATGGTGTAACTTTCACTTGTTGCAAAGAGGGTGAGGTCCAACATAAACCCTTCCTTACCACCAGCCGTATAGGCTCTGGCCACATTCGATCCTCCCACATTCTGTCTCTTAAACGGGGGTTGTTGTGTATGGTTGTCCCTTTGATTGCTCTCAAACTTGCTTTTGTTTTAAGCACTCTTAATTGCATAACCTTTTAACTTTTGGTCCATCAAGCTGTTAGCCAACCGAATTGCATCATGGAGTCTTGTTGGTTCAGCAGACATCACATTCCCTTGAATGTTGTCAGGGAGACCTCCAACATACCTCTTAATTTGGTCTTCCTCTCTTGGAACCATTCTAGTACACAACAAGGTCAACTCTTGAAATCTCTAAGTATAAGCAGCCAAATCATTGTTCTTCACAGTCAAGTTCTACAATTCAGTTTCCATCTTCTGTATATCGTTCCTTGGACAATACACCTTCGTCATCAACTTTATAAGATCTCTCCATGTTATAGCAAACGCAACATCAACTCCAATTTTCCTTTTGTGTGAATTCCACTAAGTTAATGCACTGTCTAGCAAAGTGCAAGTGGCATACTTAACTTGATACACCTTTGGACAATTGCCGATGTGGAACACTGTTTTCATTTTCTCAAACCATCTTGTCAAACCTACAACTCCTTCAGTCCTTTTGAAGTTGAGCGGTTGACACTTCACGATGTCTTGATAGGTACACACGCGAGCAACTGGTATAGCACCTCTACCATTCTCATTTGGATTTCCATTACCGTTGTTTCCTCCATCTCCATGGTTTCCATTCCCATTTCCACCATTTCCATTTTCACCATTTCCATTTCCACCATTTCCATTATCGCCGTCACTGCCATTTTGACTTTGACTCTCGGCCTCGAGAGCGTTAGCAACACGGGTTGCCTCCTAGTTAGCCAATGCCTCAGCCACTCGCTGGGCAATGAGCTCTTCGATTGCTTTAGGGGTCATTCCAGAACGTGTGATAGTCATGTCCTAATCACAAGGCATAACACATGATGAGGTTCAAACGATCTATGGCGACTTATAATGAGAATTACATACATAATATGAAATAAAATATAATAACAACACGTTTTGCCAGAACGAATAAATAACAATATCGCATCAGGGATGAACACACGATAAAATAGTAGAATAAGATTTCATATATATATATAATAAATATATATATATATATATAAATATATATATATATATATATAATAAATATATTATATATATTATATATATATATACGAACAAATTCGGTTTACAATCAAACCCTGTGATGAGGGTACTGACCTACAACTTTTCTACTACTAACACTAGACCTAACCATCATTTCTAAGGTCCTACATAACCATTGTCCTACCAAACTAAGGGCAAAATCCCAAAACGCCTCTTCACAAACGACCTATCCTCCTAAGTCTTTACCTCCAAGCAATCATCACAATCCCAATGAATCTGACGAAACTCCTCATGAGAAATTCCAAGGATGATGAAGACTGGCCAACCCGATCTCTCTTGATACTCAACAAAGCTCGAACCTTAAGGTTCTCTCCCGTCATAACGTAGTCCTAAACAAAAAATTTCCTAACAAGCCAAACCAGCTCTCTCTCCGCTAACTATCAATTGACCAACCTCTAACTGTATATGAGCAATCTCAAACTCCGTAATCCTATCAAGAGGAACCTCCGACATGTAGTGAACTATATCATAAATGTATCCTCAAGATCAGGAACATCTCCTCTAATGGACTCAGAAATACCACCAGTAATCAATAGATCTACAATGATCTCCATCGTGCCTCCCGCACTAGCCTCTGCCTCAAACTCCTCCTCGTCCTCCCTAATATTACTAGTAGCAATCTCAACTCCCATACCTATACCATCCTTAGCATAAGCTCTAACTCCATCACCAATACCTAAATTTGCAACAGCCTCTACATCAGTAGTACTAATCTCCATATGCTCCTCTCTGCTATCCTCGAGTGAGTATGAATCTCTGAACCTCTTGCGAGGTGGTAAAATATCAGCATGAGTAGGGGCTATCAGTCTTGAAACAGGATTAGATGATGGTACTAAAGTAGTAGGGGATCTGCATCTCTTGCGAGATAGTCCAGCAGAAAGTGAAGATGAATCCAATGATCTCTCAGAAGATGAATCTAGGGATGACTCTGATGTCGTCGGTGGGTAAGGAGTAGACAATGGTGTAGACCTCCAAGGACGAAAAGCCTCACTATATAGTGGAGTCAAAACCGAGGGATAAACCAACCTAGATGATGCAACCCTAGTCGATGGTCCTGAATGAGTCTGACCTGATGCGTCGAAATCTGAAGAATGAACTGATGATGCATCTGACAATGAATCTGAAGGTGAACCTGAAGAAGATGAGTCTGAAGAATCCAAAGATGAACCAGAAGAAGATGAGTCTGAAGTAAAGTATGGTGAAGAATGACGATCCGATGAACGATAAGATACACGTCTCCATGCAAGTCTACGAGCAGGAAAAGGTCCAACTCTCTTCCTTGCAGTCAACAACTTACGCGGCCCATTAGGATGGGTGCGGTAAGGTCGACCGAAAGGGATAGCCTCACCGGGTCGGATAAGAATCGCTGGCCGTCGATGAATCCCTGGTGGGGCAACAACATGAGCAAGGGGAAACTCAGATGATGGTGCAAGTGTGTCACGAGATGATGATCCCGACGGCGAGGATGGCCTAGATGCGACCCTGTCCCTCCACCTCGAAACCATAACATCATGAACGATAAAAGACTCATGCCTCTCGGGTCTCTGCTCAACAGGCTCGGACTCACTGTCCGCTTCCGATTCATCAGAACACAAGAAGGGTGAAATCAATGGTAACTCTGGTGCTGGAGGTAAAGAATCCTCTGATGGATCAGAAGCAAAAGACGAATAATCTACCAGATCACGCACTCCGGCAGGTGAGGTGACATAAACTGCTCCCACCTCTAGTGCAACTAAGGGATCAACAGGAACAATGGGAACCTCAGGGATAACAGGGATAATAGCAGGAATGGCGCCAAAAAGAATCACTCATGGGGCATGAGAACCCACACTCTCCTCAGACGAATCCGACGAAATAGAAATAACAGGAGCTGCCATAACCTGCACAAGCAAAAGTTTATATAAATCCTCTTTATATGAAACCATGCAAAGTGCAAGCAATGTCGAGAAATAAGTATGATGCAGAATATGATATGGCAAAATGATGTATAAAGTAATTATGGCAATATGATATATAATCAGTACTTATATATACATATATATAATACTATTATTATAAGATATATATGTAAGCAGGTAAGAACACGTAGGATCACATACTGGTTATAGACCAGACGCATGTCATACAAGTTTGTTCTAACCTGTTCCACTATATACCTTGCTCTAGATAACCAATCAGTCTCACACCCTCAAATGGGGCCTGGACGGAATACGTGTCCGGAGGCGTGACGTCATTGCATACATGGCACAAGATCAAGTGAACGACCACTAAATGGACGTTTGATAAAACATAACTCGTTGCTTTGGATACATCAAAATAAGTCTTACAATATTTTTGACATAAATGAAATAGTTTTAGCCGAAGCTTAAGAAAAATGAAGCGGAATCATAACAAGTTTTTAAGAAAACGAGTAATTAATTTTAAAGATAAACATTCTTGAAAGACACGCAACAATGCATGCAACATCAAATAGCACTTCAAGAACAATCCAACTAAGCACCTGAGAAAAACATGCTTAAAACGGTCAACATAAAGTTGGTGAATTCATAGGTTTGAATTGATGTAAGGTTGGACCACAAGATTTTAAAAGTGATGTGACTATTATAACAAATACAATATCACATGAAAAACATTTACGTTGCGCTAAGCTCATGACACAGATGCTAAATTTGGAGATACAGATAATATGCAAATGATGATTATTGCCCTACAGATGTCTGACCAAGACACATCAAAGAATTTCCGACATGAAATATATCCGTTTGTTCATCAAGACAGAACAAGTAAGTGCTTGCTTACCCGGATAGAGATAATTAGTCCCAATAGATCTATTTATAACATTCGCGCTTACTTAACCAATCCCATTGGTCATAGGTAACTAACGGTTCATGATGGTTCGGGAATGATAGTGGTCTGATTGCTACTTAGGCAACACGTAAACAGGAAATGATAACTGAAAACATTTGTGTCTGAAGTTTAAAACAAGCAATGTTTCTCACTCCAAAGTTGTAAAAAATTTATTCAAAATGAGTAAAAAGTGGGGCTATGAACTCACCTTAGAGCGATGAGCAAATGATAATCACGTAAGAGAAAGATGGTACACAATCCTAGCCGTCACCTAAAGAAATGACGTGTCTTAGGACTAAGATATGATATACGCAACCAAGAGTGGTATACTTATCAACAAGAAGGCACCCATATGTGTTTGTGTCTTAGTTTGTTTAAGAAAACATGATCGAGTGAAAGTACAAGTTTACATTAAATCTGACGTTTACTCAAAAGTTACTATTTTAGGAAGCTTTTTATTTTAGGAAAGTTCTAAGTTTCAAGACGTTAATACCGTCCCTTATATTTTGTTAAATCCATATTTCCAAAAACGCTTTATCAATACTTAAACGCCTAACTTTCACGTCCGCCATGACGTCTTATCACAAAAGTTACCCTTTTTAGAAATCTCTCGCTTTTATAACATTCGACATTTCATTATTACCTTTATGATGTTTCTAATGTTTTCAATCAATACGCTAATGTTTCAATATGTTTCGCCAATGTTTTAAAACCTCAAAAACGTCCGAAAGTGTCCGAAAACCTAATTTACTATTCACATCAGCAACCTCATTTATTATTTTTCCGAAAAGTGTTCCAAAATTCATTTCGCCATAACTTAGCCGTTTTAAATCCGCTTTTAGTGTTCAAGATATGAAAACCTATCTATTCGAAACAAGCTTTCCAAAAACTACCTTTTCGACTAATGAAAACATTTTTAAGTCTCCTAAAACCTCAAAACAAAATTGGATCAGCAACCATATTTTTCGCAAACGCTGCTATAAATACACCCAAACTTCACAATAGTGCTTATTCTTACCTAAACCCTTTCACTACTAAACCAACCAACAAATCCACTCTTAATATATCCTAATCCCATTATCACTATTGTTGCAACACACGAATCATCTCATACTTACAATCAAAACCTTTTGTAAATCAAAGAATCATAAAACAATACTAGTTTATATTTTAATTTGTTTATTTTCAAAAACCACAAACACATAAGCCTTAATCTTGCATAAGAACCATAAGGAAATCACAAGAGATGGAATAGAACATTTACAAGAATAATATGAGTCAAGAAACACACAAGATCTAACCCAAAATCCTTAGATCTATAAACCCTAAATAATCTTGCAAAACCCTCTTGAAATATCAAAACCCTAACTCTTGAAATCTTTAGAAAACCTTGAAAACAATGATCAAACCCTTGGCACACCCTTAGATATGATTAGAAATAAGATTGGAATGTGTAAATCTTGCTAGAAATCAAAACTATGGAGTGATGGTTATGGAATGGTGGTGGTGGTGGTTTTGTGTCGTGGACAAGAGGAGAGGGAAAAACAGTTAGATCAGAAACAAGTCTGAAAACTTTGAAGGCTTGTAAAATAATGAGAACTGACCACTCTTGCTATCAGCATGTTATTTAATAGAATAAGGTAAATAATAGGGCTTTAAGGAGTTGCTATTATGTTGAATAATGGTTATCAAAAGTGTGGAACCAAGGACCCTATGGTCCTATGTGTTCGAACCGTTTTTAAGCCAAGTGGGGCGGGGGGGTGGAGAGGTTACAGCTCTTGATCACTAACTGTTAAATAAATCAAGATTCCAGTTTTGAGACATTAATGTCAAGTGATCCTATAGTTGCATGCATGAAGACAAGACTCACTTACACACCACCATTATCATGCATTAATGCTTCCAAAAAATTTTACAATTAAAGTATAAGACATTCGCATTGATTAATTTTGAGCATTGTTGTTGTTTTGGTTGTGGTTGGCTCGTTACGAAACAAGCAGGGGGGGAGTCATAGAGGGGGGGGAGTCATGAAAATTTTGACTTATAACATAAGATAAACGATAACTGGAGTTTACACGAAAAGGTTGCGGGTTTCCGAGGTTCTGTTTGATCAAAAACGCAAAAAACGTAAATAATACGCTAGACCGTAAAAATAAGTATCGGGAGTGAACGTAAACTACGAAACACTTAGAAAAGATAAAATAATGCATATAATATCTAGACTAAACAAAAACCAAAGACGGAACGCGTCCGATGACATTTTTCAGTTTTACGCGGGATAACCTCTCGGTTTTAGGTTAAATTCAAACGTAACGGATGAAATTCAAAATAATGATCGGAATAGTTTAAAATATTAACCTGAAGTTTACGGGGTGTGACAATCGACTCTCTTCGTACTTTTTCCAACATGTAAACCAAGATAAGTAATCGGAAGGGAGTCATGGGTGCAATTAATTGCTCTAGCAACACTATCAACATCATCTATCAGGATCCCAATGCCAAAAAACTTGCTTTTTGATAAATTTATTTTGAGGCCTGAAACATCATGGAAACAGTATAAGATACGAACGAAGTGGCGAGCATTCGAAACGGACCATTCACAAAAAAATAGAGCAACATCGACGTATTGAAGAAGGGAGATGTTTGACCCATCGTATGCTAAAGATAACCCTTTCAAAATGCCTTTGTTATATGCATCTACTATCATAACATGTAAAACTACATCGACTATAAGAAAAAGGAAATGAGAGATAGGGTCTCTTTGCCTTAACCCACACTCCATCTTAAATTATTCCGAGGCTAAGCCATTAACGAGAACCGACACAGAAGATGATGAAAGACAAGATAATATCTAGTTACACCATTTTGGCCCAAAATTCATTTGAGATATAGTGTCTAAAAGAAAGTTCCAATTTACACTGACAAATGCTTTTCAAAATCGGCTTTGAAAAGAAGCAGGTTAATTTTTTCCTTCTTAACAAAGTTGACTATTTCATTGGCGATAAGACTCTCATCCAAAATTTGTTACCCTTTCAAAAAAGTCGTTTGATTCGAACTAATCAGCTTGTGGATAACACGCCTAGATCGATAGGAGAGAAGATTTGAAAGAACTTTTTACATGAAACCAATCCAACTAATGAGGCGATAGTCGCTTAGATCGAGAGGATCACAATTGTCATCACTCCCCTCATAATTTAACCTTTTTTTAAACAAATTTAATTAAAATCTAAATTAAACTTTTATTCAATAATTATTTTTTTACACAAATGGGCGTATTTTTTAAAAGTATAGAACAAAAATTGATCGACTAGGTCTTCACATACTTGTTTGCGTGTGTGTTGGTGTTTATTTAATGGATTTTTGTGAGGTATTTCTTTGCGGTGTCTTTGGTCTACTTATTACACTATGTTAGTCAAGAAGTTTTCTTAGAGAAAAAAGAAGCTGAAATGGCTATGGGGGTGACCAGCACCACTACATGTAGTCTTAGGCACCTCATTTTATATGTCATATTCGTTTGCAACATTCGTTGGTTTCATTTTATTTTCAAAAATCAAACCAATGAAACTCATCATTCCGACTAGGGGTGTAAACGAGACGAGACAACTCGCGAGCTATTCGAAATCGACTCGTAAATTACTCGAAATCAACTCGATTTAAACGAGCCGAGCAAGAGTTCGAGCGATTTGAGTATATTTTCGAGTCGAGTTTGAGCTTCAAAATACTCGGCTCGTGAAGCTCGTGAGCCTTATCGATCTTTGATTATATTACACTTGGACCCTTCTATATACATATCGTTACTTAAGTTTCATAATCAAGTCATAAGCAAAGTATTCATCGAGTTCGAGTCTTGAATAAAGAAATAATCGAGTTTGAGTCGAGCTTCGAGCTAAAGTTTTATATGGCGAGCTCGAAATCTAAAACTCATTTTATATGGCATCTTCATTAGAAATCTAAGCGCGCCCCAGCTTCAAGTGCAACCCAAATTCAAGTGCGCCTAAGTTCATGTACATTTCCTTTTTAAGTATTGCATGGGTTTTGGTTGTTAGGTAGCGCACATGTTTATTGAAGCACACATGGCTTAGCTATGCGCTTGGATTTGTCGTTTTCGGAACGTGTGTGGCTTAGCTATGCGTTTGGATGGGGAGGCGTGCTTGGATATCTCCAAAGATTAAATGAGATGCGCCCATGGTGAGGCGTGCTTGAGACTATCTCGTGTGTTCCACCTTCGTTTGTTTGACACGTGTCGAAGCACTGTACATCTGAGGTGCGCTTGGATTTGTTGATGCGTGCATAAGTTTTCTAATAAAAGGAGGCACGCTTAGTTAAACAAAGGAAACACTCTTACCTAATGAGTTGTTGGATGTGACAACTGCCTTACATGTGACGACACCCGTGATTTGTTTGGTATTATAGTATTATAAAGCCTTCATTTAATTTTTTTTTGCTAGAATCACAAAATATTAAAAAGGAGAATATGTTAGCTACAATTTTTTGTAGCCAATTGACTACAATTTTGTGCTAAAAATTGTGGGTCCTTGAGTTTTTTTATGGATCCTTGAGTCATTCTTATGTATTTTTGTGAAAGATTGTAGCTAGTTGGTTATAAAAATTGTAGCCAAATTATCCCCATTAAAAAAATATTATTCCAAAAATGAAGTTGGCTATGTGATTGGTGCTTTTGCTTTAGTTTCTTTCTCTTTTCTTTAGTTAAACTAATCACACATAGCAAACACTATTTTATTGATGTTTTTCTTTTAAAATTTTTGTAGTTATATTAAAACTCTTCAAAAAAATTCTCTCTTATTTCGTCAGCACATTTAATCAAAAAGTAAAAAAAAAAATAGTACAGTAATAAAACAAGCCACCTAAAACATCTGCACCATAACCCCAAAACCATCACATATTCAAAGTAGCAAGCTAGGGTTCATATCTGCTGCTGCTGCATTTACACAACACAGGTAGTCCAATTCTCTACTTCATATATGCATCTTTTTAAACTTCATAGATAGTTACAGACCAACATTTTTTAAGAGAAAAATGACCAAGAAAGGTTCTTGTAAAAAGGGTTTTGAACTTTTTGACACAAATAGTATTTATTTAAAAAATAAAATCAAAAAAGGTAAGAAATAACGCCAAACTAGTTTTTTTTATTACGTGAGCCACTCATATCTTGACACGTGTCTTTTCAAAATCAAGTTTTAAGGTTGTAGTCGAAAAAGCTTCGCGGAGTAGAAGTTTTAAGGTTGTAGATTTGATATTTTCATTTAAGTCACTAGGTCTGAAATTTTACATATATTAGCCTCTCAAGTTTATAATTTGTCAATTTCGTTCATTAACTTATTGGTTGGTTATGTTTGGCGACAAGCTTTTTGGAGCACTTAGAAGCGTTTAAAATAATATGGTTACATCTTTGGTACCAAACACTTTATAAAACAAACAGCTACGCTAAGCAAGATGTAAGAGTTAGCAATACCTATTCGTTTTATAAAAGCGTTTGTTAACATAGTTGTTGACTTGTTGTGGTTGTAATTGTCAAGTGTAATATGTTATAAAAGCTGAGCAAAATGCTAAACACTCCATTTATTTGTTTCTACATTGGAGTGCTTAAACAAAACAAAAAGTTAAACGCGCGTTGCCAAACAAGCACTATATTCTAAACGATACAAAAAGCTCGTCGCCGAACACAACCATAATTAATAAAAACTTGTCTTCATATATATTTGATATATTCTGTTCGTTAAAAGTTCCTGTAGTTTACGTTTTGATCTCAATATGTGAATTTTATTATAGTTTGATGGTACCCAATATTTAAGCACTAGTTATTAGATGAATGTATTGTAAGTTTGTTGGTAGGTCTCTTGTTTAGCGAGATAAGAAGGTATGTAGAGCTAACATCATGTGCTTTCAATGCCCTTGAGATGTTGAGATTGTTAGTATACATGCTTGCCAACTGATGTTTATACTATGATAGATAGTTAGTTTATGAAACTGAAAAAACATATAATTATTTGATGGAATACGAGTTAATGATTGTTTCATATTCTGTTTGTTAAAGGCTCATGTAAAATACATTTTGATGGTACCAATTATTTAAACAATATTGCTTGGATGGTGTACATTTAGTAGTTGTTTGATGAATATATTGTAGTTTAACATCTAGCGATATAGGAAGGTTCTTAGCGCTTAGATTACCACACGAGCTTGTGTTATTTAATGCGTGCTTGACCGTTGATGTTTATGCTATGCTAAATAGTAATTTGAATGTTTAATATGAAAATTGATAAGTGCCGAGTCATTTGGTTAATTTGGGATCAAAGTATTAGTTGGGTTGTACGGTAATTAGTCATAAGATCTTGGAAAAGGGCTGTTTTGAATTGGTAGTTGGTAATTTACACAACCACGTGGGTCAGATACCACAATAGAGTTTGTTTTGACCCGAAACGGTCTCGTGTAGACTCTTGTTAACAAGATCAAAGTTTTATCCCACCTTGGATTGATTGGATCAATGATCCTGTGTCGGCTTGTAATACTTTTTAATTCCTTTTATCTAGCTTCTTGCTAGCTTAATGTTAATGTCGTTAAAAAACAGTCTCGTGCAGTAAGGATAGGTCCAGTAGGATCATAGGAATCGGATGATAGTTGCATCTTTTAGAAGAGGAACGGCAAGAGCATTAAAGTGTTGTTAGCGGTAGGTGGACCTGGAAAATTGTCTGGAATGATGTATCCTTGACAAAATTGCCACCATGACTTTTTATGTAAGGGCAAAGTAAAATTGTTACAACTGATCAATTGAACGGTTTCAAGATGATATTTATATTATCTTGCATTTTTTTTAAGGATTTGCCATATTGCATGATAACATTAAATTCTTAGGCCCTGCTCTGGGTTCCTCGAAGCTTTTATAAAATTCTACAGCATAGGAAGGTCACTGTGTAGGGCATGAGATAAATTCGTTTTGCAAATGCTTTTACGATTGAGATATGTGCACGTAGTTTTGAACCCACAAAAGACGAGCAGACACATTCACGTGAGAACTAGTCCCTTTATGGCAATATGTTAATAAGCCCTTGTTTTTAGTTCGAATGTTATTTAGACATATAAGATCTAAGTTATTACTGTATTAGCTATTAATGGCTGTCATAGAGGAACAATTGAACACTCACATACTTTTCAAATTATAATAATTTCCATGTGTTGTCTGTTTGTCGTTGTTGCTTTCCGACTTAAGTGATATGGTATATTTTTCATAACTAACGGTAATTATAAATGTATTAAAAATTGGTAACTGTGCAAAATATGCCAATCAAAAGAGCAGAGTGTAAACAAGGAATGAAATATTAATTTTACATATTTTTCATATAACAAGCAGGTAGAACGAACATGCCACAGAAAAAATCTTCCAAGGCCAAGAGCACTGGGAAGTGTCACGTGTGTGGGGACACAGGACACTATGCTCGCGACTGCAAAGAAAGAAAGTCAGATGCTGAAGAAGTGGTGCTTCAGAACACAACCGGGAAGTGTCATGTGTGTGGGGAGACAGGACATTATGCTCGGGAATGCAAAGACAAAAAATCTGATACTGTGAAAGTGGTGCTTCAGGACACAACCAGGAAGTGTCACCTGTGTGGGTACACAGGACACTATGCTCGCGACTGCAAAGAAAGAAAGTCAGATTCTAAGAAAGTGGCGCTTCAGGACACAACCGGGAAGTGTAACGTGTGTGGAGAGACAAGACATTATGCTCGGGAATGCAAAGATAAAAAATCTGATAGTGTGAAAGTGGTGCTTAAGGAAATAATAGGCTCAGGGACTCGATCCAGCAAGAAGGCTCAAGGCTGGTACTTGTTTTTTTGTTCTTCAGCACATGTTTGCTACTCTAGGGACATGTTTGTTGACTACAACCCAGTGATAAATCATGAGGTGATTTTGGACAACAATGATCACGTTGATGTAGCTGGGACTGGTACAGTGGTTCTTCGGTTCACCACAGGCAAGGTTTTGACTCTCTCAAATGTTCTTCATATACCCGAAATCAGTAAATGCGTGGTATCTGTCTCCAAACTTGACGATCTTGGATACATCGTGTCTTTGGGGACTGGGGGATGTGTCATTCAGAAGAGTCAAAAGGTCATAGGTCAAGGGCACCTAGAGGATGGAGCCTCTCATAACGGTGACGCGTTATCGAGCCTGTTTCGGTTGAGCTTAATGGAAGAGCGTCCTGTTAAGAAAGTGGTGCTTGATGAAACAATAGGCTTTTTGGAATCCAATGAACACCCAGAGTTGCTCAAAGTCAGGGCTCGAGGGTGGTACTTGCTTACTAGGTGCACCGTTCATGTTTGTAACTCGAGGGACATGTTTGTTGAGTACCAGCCCGTGACTGGTCATGAAATGGTTCTGGAAAACAATAGTCCTGTTGATGTGGTCGGGTTTGGAACAGTGAAGCTTCAGTTGACTAGTGGGAAGGTATTGACTCTTGAAAATGTTTTTCATATGCCTAAAATTACCAAGTGTTGTATTTCCGTTAGCAAACTTACTAAGATGGGATTTACTGTGGGATTTTGGAATGAGGGTTGTGACATTAAGAAGGATCATGAGACCGTTGGAATTGGATACATCGAGGACGAATTGTATCGATTGAGTGTTGTGGACGAACATCCAAGTGCTGACTCCGACCCAATGATTGATCCCGGGTTTAATTTGGACAACGATGATCAGGCTGATGTGGCCGCGATCAGGGGTGATGATTCTTTTTATAGCATTACTTGTGGGGGTGGGAAAAGTGTCTTAAAGATGGGTGATGTGGCTATGAAATTCTACAATGATGGCATATTATATAAGTTGGACTTATTGAAAGAACCCCCACTTGCCACAGTAGTGCATCATGAAACAATAGGCTTGTTGATTGCTAATGAACACCCAAAATTGACAGAAGCCAAGGCTCGAGGGTGGTACTTGCTTACTAGGTGCACAGTTCATGTTTGTAACTCGTATGACATGTTTGTGGACTACCAGCCCGTGACTGGTCATGAGGT
>BQNB010063728.1:9113-35578 GCA_026074375.1 Tanacetum coccineum | reverse complement strand
TTTCATCAAGCGTTAGACTTGATTTTCAAGCTCGATGAGAGGACGGTCAGATGTACTCGGTACATCTTGAGGCAAAGAGATTACCTTGACTAGCTTAGCGAAGTCCCTTGGAGGTATAGGTCCTCTAATAATGCCCAAGATTCTTTGGAATTTCTATCATGAAGCTTACCATCGACCGATTGGTCAATGGTTCATCTTGTGGCGGGATTGACATGGTCATAAAAGATTTGGACTTGGAGCCAAAGGTCGATGCCATGATGAGGGGTTTTTTGGTGTAAGTCCTTAAATCGAGTCCATGCTTTAGAGAGAGACTCTCCTTGATGTTGTTGGAACATCAGGATGTCGTTACGGAGTTTTGCAGTCCTTCCCGGTGGAAAGAATTGAGAAAGGAAACGAGTAGTAAGATCCTCCCATGTGGAGATGGATCCTGTTAGAAGACATCCTCCCAGGCGCGTTCTTTCCCTATTTGTAACATCAAGGTCGAGTGAGTCCACAAGTTTTAAGAAATCCTAGAGATGTTGGTTTGGATCCTCGGACCAAAGTCCGTGGAATAAGTATTCGTTTGCACCAACCAGATGGTGTCAGATCGAAGAGGCACCACTGTGTTCCCTTTGGGGAGCTCAATGGTGTTCCTATAGCCCTCGTGGCTAGGTCTGGAGTAATCTCCAAGAGTACGGATAGGATTTTCGTCTCCTATGGAGATCAATGAAAATGGATTACAAAACAAACAACACAAAGAAAAGATAGACTACGAGAAAGCTAATGTAACGAAAATAAAATCTCACTTGAAAGGATTCAAGCGAGTAGACCTAAGTTAAACAATGGTCGAAACCTAACTATTCCCCATGCAGATGCCAAAAACTTGATGCGGTTATCGTAAAGACTTCAACAAGAAGTTTTATAACTCCCTAGGCAGAGTACCTAACCGTTGTAGTGTAGTATAGGCAAGACTCGGGGGTTGTTATCATTCTCTAGGGGAATAGGTTGGGAAGGCTCGATCAGAATCTAACAGAGGTCTACGGGGTTGAGAGAAGATTCTTTTTGTATTTTTATTTTATAGAAAGCAGGTAAAATCATGGTTTGAGAGGTTGGTTTGATTAAACTAATAATTAATAAAATAATTCTAAACTACTTTGGTGATAACTTGTATGATAAACGAACGTATTTACTTAATCATGCACTACTCCTTAGATTGCTTCTTCTAATCCCGTTGCTTTGTCACACTTGTGATGATCTGTGTAAGTATTTCCTAAGTCATGAACGAATTACACAAACCCGCCGTCTATTTAATATTCCGTTAAGGCAACGCACAAGTAAGGTAGTATAAAGACTATTACAAGGCCCCTAAGAGTATATTAAATGCATGTGAAATATCTTAAGAGGGATCAATCATATTAGGGGTAAGGTAGTATGAAGACTGTTACTGATGGTATCCTTTCTACACACTCGCGTTTCCCTAGACGTCTATGCCAATTTAATATCTTATGGCTAGTTTTCTAAAGCCTAACATGCATATCCATCACAAGAAGCAACATTAAAAGGATCTACAATATAAGTTTCATGCAATGATAAGTAAATACTAATATATCAATCTAGCCTTACATGGCAAATAAAGGAGAAGAACAAGAATCTGTCACAAAACACATAGACATCTTAGAGTGATAAAGGATAAATGAACTTCACTTGATTAAATCATGCAGTTAAGGCTGTTACAAAAGTGTTTTGACACCCTAAAAACGAGCCTAAAGGCTGCCAAAGTCGTCTTCTAAAACTAGGGTTCGTCTCCCAAAAGTTACACACTAAAACCCTAAAAACGGATTTGTATATATAAGAAAACAAGCGTGACGGCGTCGCTTTATATTCCTGACGCCGTCGCCCCATAGAATCTTCTAGGGTTTCTTTAAGTCGGCTACGTTCTGACGACGTCTAGAATTTCATAACGTCGTCACTTGATGACTTGACATCGCCGCTTGTAGTTGGCAACGCCGTCTCCACACACTGTATGCTTTTCTTCAAGATAGTTGGTGTAGAGTCGTAGTCTTGTTCGTTTCTTATCTAATTGAGCCCAAGTCATGTGTATTTCTTCCAAATGCCATCCAAATGCTAAAAATTTTACACACACATTAATGCATTTCCTTTTTATGTTTACTTTCTCTCTCTAAAGTGTTCATCCAACCACTCTCTCTCTCTAGAAATACCTCTCTTTTCCTCATCAAGTATGTTATTAGATATTCTTCAACCCGATTTATCCTACCTTCACGTTTTTGGTGCACTTTGCTACCCAAACAATGATAGTGAGAATTTAGGCAAACTTCAAGCTAAAGCTGATATAGGTATTTTCATTAGATATGCACCCAAGAAGAAAGCTTACCGTATTTACAAACAACGTACCTAAAAAATAATTGAAACTATCCATGTCGATTTTGATGAGCTGACGGCAATGGCTTCTAAACAAAGCAGTTTAGAACCCACGCTTCATGAAATGACTCCTGCAACACCCATTTCGGGACTCATTCCAAACCCTCCTCCTTCAGCACCATTTGTACCACCATTGAGAGGCATGAATGGGATCTTGTGTTTCAACCAGTGTTTGATGAGTTCTTCTCTCCTCCAGCTAGCATTGCCTCTCTAGTTCCTGTAGAAAAAGCTCCAGCTCCTGTTGAGTCAACCGATTCATCTTCTACAACAACTGTTGATCAAGATGCATCGTCACCAAGTACCTCACAAACCACTCCATAATCACAATCCCAAACCATTCCTCTATGTGCTGAAGAAGAGTCATACGATCTTGAGGTTGCACATATGAGTAACGATCCTTATTTTGGCATTCCAATTCCAAAAACTAATTCTAAAGAATCCTCATCATCAGATGTTATCTCTACTATTGTGCACTCAGACACTCAATCTCAGAACACCTCAAGAAATGGACAAAAGATCATCCATTACAAAACATAACTGGTGACCATTCCAAACCTGTTTCCACAAGACTCCAACTACACGAACAAGCCCTGTTCTGCTACTATGATGCCTTCCTAACTTCAGTTGAACCTAAGACATATAAAGATGCACTAACTCAGTCATGCTGGATTGAGTCAATGCAAGAAGATCTACATGAATTTGAACGTCTTGAAGTCTGGGAACTCATTCCTCGTCCAGATAAAGTGATGGTTATTACTTTAAAATGGATATATAAGGTTAAATTGGATGAATTGGGGGGAATCTTGAAATACAAGGCAAGATTAGTAGCTCGTGGATACCGTCAGGAAGAGGGAATTGATTTCAAAGAATCCTTTGCTCCTGTCGCTAGACTAGAAGCTGTTTAGATATTTCTCGTGTTTGCTGCTCATATGAATATGATCGTCTATCAGATGGATGTAAAGACGGCATTTTTGAATGGTATTTTACGTGAAGAAGTCTACGTTAGCCAACCGGATGGATTTGTGGATCCCGACAATCCTAATCATGTGTACAGACTGAAGAAAGCTCTATATGGGTTGAAACAGGCTCCACGCGCGTGGTATGATCTATTGTCATCGTTTCTACTATCCCAAGGATTTTCCAAAGGCACGGTTGATCCCACATTGTTCATCAGCAGAAAAGGCAAAGATATCCTCCTGGTACAAATCTATGTTGATGATATAATTTTTGCTTCTACTACTACTGAACTATGTGATAAGTTTTTTGAGATAATGTGTTCCAAATTTAAGATGTCAATGATGGGCAAAATATCATTTTTTCTAGGACTACAGATTTCACAGAGTCTTAGAGGCATCTTTTTAAACCAGTCAAAATATGCTCTAGAATCACTTAAGAAATACAGAATAGAATCTGGTGACCCTGTGGATACTCCAATGGTGGAGAAATCCAAACTGGATGAGGATACACAACGAAAAGCCTTTGATCCTACACATTGGCATGGTTGGCACCCTCATGTATCTTACATCTAGTAGACTAGACCTGGTATATGTTGTCTGTATGTGTGCTCGATATCAGGCTCGTCCTACCGAAAAGCACCTACATGCTGTAAAAAGAATCTTTTGATATCTAAGAGGAACCGTGATGCGTATTTTATTTTAAAATATATTTTTACCAAGTTTTAAATTTATAAAACTCGATCTACCTAACAACGCACTAACGGGCAGAGAACCCGATCATGGGTAGTATAGAATGGTAAATCCAAGGTCGTCCCAAGAGCTAAGTTGTAATTAGTTTTAATTTGAAATGTCACGTTTTAAAAATGGTTTTTGAGTTAATTTGAAATAAATAACAATAAAATAAATAACTGGAAATAAAAGAGTTGGAGATATCAAGAGAGAAAACATGCTAACCTAGTTACCTCATTACTATTGTTATGAAAACGCTTTCCTGTGCAATGTTAAACTATGGTTTCATTAGTAGTTTCTAAGGTCGATAGACTTGAATGTGCGTATTTAGTCTATCTTATACTTCCTGTGATTCCGAATCAGTCCTAAATCGTCTGGGAGGTAGGTTATCCAGGTTGCAGTGATTAATCCCAACTATTCCCAAAACATATCTAATAACCTATAAAGATTATTAACCCTCTCTAAAAGAGTTCTTGTGCTTTTTAAGTATATTAAGTGATAAGTGTGGTGACCGGTTAGTTCCTACACTAGGTAAGGAGTTAGTGATCCCCCCTAGTACCTATTGGATCCCATATTGACTAGATAATCTAATAATGGGGCAAGCTAGGTCCAAACCACCCGTACTACCAAAACCCAGGGTTACACGATAGTCAAGGAATATCTAACGAAACTATAATTTAACAGGAAACAATCATAACAACAGTAATTACATAACTAGGCCAGCACTTTAAGTGCTTATCCGCTTATGGTAACGAAAACACAACAAGAAATAGAAGAAATCATAGATTGAAAACTCATAATTCTTACAATATTCATATTTGAACGATTAAATACAAAAAAGTAAGTAAAGTGTGATCTCCCTTGGACTCCAGGTGGAATTCTTTAAAGGTTGGAAGCCTTTGTCGCCTCTCCAATTGGATGTGGAGGAAGTGATATCGGAATAGCTTGAATGAGGCCTCTATTTATAGGTATCGAACCTGTTACGGCGCAACCAATAAAGGTGTTACACCATAACCATTATACACGACATTCCATATTTAAGCAGCTGTTACGGCGTAACCATATACGGTGTTACGCCGTAACATACAAATATTTTCCATAAGTACGTGATCTTCATTCCATATTTGTGGATCTTCATGGTTACGGCGTAAGTGGATATAGTGTTACACCGTAACTCTAACTTTGACAAGATTTCCTTCCAAATATATGGTTACGGTGTAACTAGATATGGTGTTACGCCGTAACCTTGTCCTTGATCTTCGTACTTGCTTAATTTATGTTACGGCGTAACCATATTTGGTGTTGCGCTGTAACATTCTTCAAATATTTACACTTTGAGTCCTTTTTTCTTTGTTTCTTGTCACTTTCCTGCATTTCACTTGATTCAAAATGATAGAAAATATCTCGTTTTTGAGTATTAGTGAAACATTTGCAGGTAATATAGGGGGTATTTTCCTATCAAAAAGTATTAAATATTTGATGTTATCAAATATCCCCCCACTTGACTTCTGCTTGCCCTCAAGTAGAACATGTTAAAACATTTCATAAAAAGATTTCTCGAGAATAACTTCAAGAAATGAATTTATAAAACTCTTATGCTAGAAAACATCAAAGCCGAACACCTCACGAAAAGGGGATAAAAAGTCACTCAGCTCTCCACTAGTCTAAGTGTTTCATTTTCGGGGTGATCGCTCAATTGCACAGTCATAGCATGTATTCTATCATAAGCTTGGAAAGTACACAAATCTGCACCAGTTAGAATTAGGGTCTAAATAATTCTCAAAGGCAACAAGGGTAATATGGTTTTAAAGGGTGATAAAGGGGTTAGGATAGACATGGGATACACATTTAATGGTTGTTAATTAAAACACAAAACAATTAGTCTAAAATAATCTAAGGTTGTCATAACTAGCTACTGTCTATCCATGGGTCTAAGAGTAATAGTCTGAAAATCTGATCTTCAATAATGGGCTACTAGCTCCATTCTTCATGAGTATTGGTATGACTTGGTGTAATAATGGGCTACTAGCTCCATTTTACTGAGATGTCTTGGTGCAATAATGGGCTACTAGCTCCATTTTTTTATTTTTTTTATTTTGCATCATCTTTATAATTTTAGCACATGGGTGGCTTTTTGTTTCATCATTTTTTCTTCATTTTCTTCATAATATGCAAATGTTACAGGAGTTTATATCTTTAATTATTGCCCCTACAACATTTGATATTATACGCACATCCCCCCACTTGAGATAAACAATGTCGAAAGTGGTGATACATGAGGGTCTTTATAGATCATAACTGATTGGTCTTCCACGAAAACATATAATTTTCGTTCCTATTCCCCCAAACCATGGACTTAAGTAGCCAGATATTTCAACACAAAGAAAATAAAGACTACATGGTAGGCTAAGGTGAAATGGTGTAACGAAACATATAGAGTAAGTTGAAAACATAGATTGGCTCCACATGGGTGATCTAGGGGTATCTTGCACTAATAATGAGTGCAACAAAAGGGTTTATAACGGGAGGTCAACAAGTCAGTGTAACAAGTCAATAAACGCACACATATAGGCTGTAGAGAAATGTTTAAGCTTACTAGGATAAAAAATAACAAAGTATTGATACGCATCGGAATATAAATAAAAGAACAATGTTATTTTCATAAGGTTTACATTCATACAAGCCCCAATTCTATGTGATTAATATAGAACGATTACCTAACTGTAACAGGATCAAAGATACTTTGATCTTGAGGCTAAACCACATACTCTAGACATCTACATCTTTACTTGTGCACACACAAACTATGTCTAGGGATCTCTTTATATATAAAGTCCATAAGACTTATAAAGGAATCTTAATTGTATTAGGAAACTAAATCTTTTCCTAATCTTTGATCTTTATCTTGTAAGGAGATCTTTTAGAATCATCCATCTTTTGTAGAATTCCATATTGTTAACTTTGATCCTTGATAAATGCTTAATTGTATATATTAAATACCCGGGATTTTGCCAAATGTAAGCAAGAAAATGCCAAAAGGATAGAAAACTTTGGAGCAATCACTCCCATCCAAGGCAACTTTAACAACACCTGTAATAGCACACCAACTAGTTCCGTTGTGATGCTTCCTCGCAGCTTGTTTTGTATCTAAGCTACACCACATAGTGCATAACCCTTTATGGCTGCAGAATATAATAATACCAAAAGCATAAATCTGGATAAAAGCATAATATCACAAAATGTATACGATAGAGATACCAGAAAAATAAACCTAACTTACTTTCGTAGGAATCACGGTTGCATTTAGCATATGCAACAAGCCTTTTTAACCACTTGGTGGCCCAAGTGGACGAGTGAAGTCTCAAGAGGGTTTCCAGAGAACATACCCACAAAGTTCATTTACCAATATACACGATTTTGTAAAATTTCAAACGATTTAATGATTTGCAGGAAGGGATTACGGCGTAACCAATGAATGAGTTACGTTGTAATGACATGGTTGCCAATTTTTGAAAATTTAATTAGATCAAGTTACGGTGTAATCATAGAAATCATTATGCCGTAACAATATTGATTACGCCGTAACTATTAGAGTTACGCCGTAACCTGTTGTATATCAGCAAATAATTTTCCACATAAGACGAGTTTAGGAGAACTCGAATTACATTCCCCTTGACGTGAGACCCTGTAAAACCAAGTTAGAAATATACAAAACCAACTAAATGCAGAAATTAAAGTGAAATACGACCAAACATAAATTAAAAGACAGGCATGGGGTGCCTCCCACGAAGCGCTTGTTTTTGTTTGAGTCTCTAGCTTGACTCCACCCTTATTTGTTAGGTAACCGGGTATCCATCCCCTTACGTGGGATCAAGTGTTGGTGGAAGTAGCAATAGACACCCTTAGGATGTAAGTAAGCTACAAGATAGGGAAATGATGAATAGAAAGCATACCTTCCAGGAGATATAATGTCCCTATCTACCTTACATGGTTTAGATGTTTTAAACACTCCATACAAGGGACTCATAAGTTGTTACTCATTATAGTTTTTTTCCTTCAAATAATTATAGTTTTTTTCATTCAAATAATTATTGTTTTTTTCCATATAAGGGACTCATTAGTTGATACTCATGTTAGCACGATACTCATTATAGTTTTTTTCCTTCAAATAATTAACAACATCACATAAACCTATTACGTTTGCAATCAGCTCAACAACTCTCGCTACCTACACCTAAAAGTCGCATTAACATTGCATGATACTCAAAAAAGGATGTTAAAAACGCGTGACTTGAGTAATTCGCGAAAGCCATTCACCAATAGCCAACTTGAGCGCGATATTTTTTAACCTGCAAGAAATATAGTGAATGATTAGATCATAACTGTGGATGTTTACATAGAATTCACATTTTAAATAATTGGAAGTGAACGTTTCTCCAAGTATAATATAAACATGATTGGGCCAACTTCAAAAGGATTTGATACTATAAATTCTAATCAAAGCACAATTACATTGATATAGTTTGCGGAAATCAGCATCTGCTAAGACTTTTTTATGCAATAACAGTTTAAAATATATTTGGGACAACTGTACACAATAAGAAACACTAGCTAAACAAGATGATCCAGAGCGGGGAGGATTAAACAAGAATTAGCCATTTTATTTTAGAGAGAGAAAAGGAAAAGATGTGTTTATGTGTTTTAGTGAGAAAATGAACACACACACACCACACCTTATGAGAAAAGTATAAATGGAATCCATCACCCCTCCATGGAAAGTATGGAGTGGGGTTTATTATAGGTCAAGGACGAAGGATACTATTCTAAATTTAACAATTCTAGTCCCTGCATGTCCCTTGCCTAATGATTAAATAATGTAATTCTGGATATGTCACCATATTTTAAGGCTAACAATCTTCCCCCAATATGTGGACATATGGAATTACTTACAATGTTCCTATCAGGTACAAATACAACACAAATAAAGTCTTCCATAGCGCTTCCAAAGCTGAAGATGTCTTCCGAGTTCTCCTTGTCTTGAAACTTGTACTCCAGCTTGGATCTTCAGTGTCTTTACTTGTACAGGAACCATTGTAGTATGCATGAACTGGATTAACTTCCCCCCAATTCATGCAGCATGTCTTGAAAAGCTTTCTTCATAGACTCCTTTTTGGCGAAGTTTCTGAATCAGCTTCCCCCCAAACCAACATCCCTATCTTAAGCAGATTCTGAAACTTTGTTGTAGCTTGAACAATCTTCTACTTGTCATTGACGTGCACAGCGGAAATTTGTAGAAGTCAAACCACACCAACGGCCACTGCTTCTTGTCATTAGGGCTTGGTGAATATTCGTTCGGGGGTACATGCGAGAAATCATCAACAATTCTTCTCACGTATGCAGAATACTTCATAAACCATACTAAGTAAAGTAGTCTACACTACTTCCCCTTGGAAGTTGACATGGTAACATCAAAGTCAACTAAGTCCCGGATGTACACATTTTCCCCCATGATGGTTGCGAACTCTCGGAAGCATCATTGTCGTGTACGCCCATATACTCGAGAAGTTTTTGTCTTAAGCACAAATCTTGAAATCCAAACAAAGCATTGCCCTCTTGTCTTCAGAAACCGTAGAGGAGATGAAGCAAGAATCAAGAAAACTTGGTATAATCAAGGTCTTGTATATGAATGTTGTTGAAGAACTTTGAGAATTTTGCTTAGACGGTGAAGTACCTTTGTCTTGGAATGGGACAATAATATCCCATGAGAATTGCTGATTACATCTCAACCTTTAAACTCTCTGGCTAACTTACCAACCTCGTATTCTGTCGGATATTGTTGTGATCACTTGGTGAAGTAAACCCGATATACCAAACTTGAAAATGAAGTAAAATCCCCTAAATTTGTTACTTAAGCTTGCACTGTTGTTGATTGAAGAACGGTGCAAGATTAAATCTATAAGTACTCTATACCCAACCAGAAAAGTATAAGAAGTACAACACCTCTTGAAATTATCCACATCGTCTTCTGCGTGTGACACTGAGTACTACAATGTAACTCCTTTAAGTGATAGTTAACCAGGTCTGCAACCAACCACCCCTGACTTCTGGTAACTAGATAATTCAAGTCTTAATCATAAGCTGTATACGTTCAAGCAAGTCATCAATCGATAGATTGGGTTTAAAGAAAAGGGGTAGCAAATAGAAGGAAGTCTCGATGATGAAATAAGTAGACGCCTTCGTGAAACTCAACTTCAATCTCAAATAAGGGATACCAAATCAACTTCGTAATCACTTGACATCGTAGTCCGAATCTTTAGCCGTTTGTCGTTTTAGTGAATCTTTTCAGGATCGTTTTGGCATTAAGTGTTGTGTTTGCTTTGGTGTTTATGTTTTGAGAGATTAGGTTTTCAAAACATAAAATTTCCTTAAACAGTGTCATGTTTCGCTTGGCACATTTCAACATATTTCGCTTGAGAAACAGACCTGCATATTTCTCTTGAAATCTACACATTTCGCTTGGTTTAAGGAAATTACACATTTTGCTTAGTTTAAGAAACATGTTTCGCTTGAGAAAAATTACACATTTCGCTTGACATTTCCTTGCACATTTCGCTTGAAGTCTTCCAACATGTTTCGCTTGAAGAAATTTTGACATATTTCGCTCGAAATGTGACTTGGCCTGCATATTTCGCTTAATAATACATGTTTCGCTCCAAAATACATATTTCGCTCCCTTCAAGAACACCTTTCGCTCCCTTCAAACATGTTTCGCTATCTTCAAAACATATTTTGCTTCCTTCATCACATGTTTCGCTGCCTTCAAAAATTCTTCAAAAACCCTGAAATTTTTGATCCAAAAACGTGTTTTGATACCCCAATAAGTTGCTAGTACACATAAGACTAACAAAAGTACTAGTTGATCATCGTAAAACACACGTTTTAGATCAAAAAGTAAGCGAAAAAGGGTGCGTTCGGTTTGAGTTTCTTACCAAAAAAAAACTACGAGCACCTCTGATTCAGCAAACAACGATCATGATATGCTCCTAGGCTTTGATACCAATTGTTAACAATAAGATTTCACTAACAAAAGATGATCCAAAGGTCGGGGAGGATAGAAATGAAAGTAAGCCATTTTATTAGTGAGAGAAAGTAAAGAGTGTGTGTGTTACACACTTATGAGACAAATGTTTATCCTCACCCCTCCATCGAAGTATGGAGGGGGTATCTATAGTCCTAGTGACACCTAACTATTGTAACTTGTCATTCTTAGTGCCTACGTGTCACACTATAGTAGAAAACGTGAACGCCACTGAGAATATCTTCCTGGTCCAAGCATCGGTGGACGATCTTTTGAACCAGCTGCCATGATATTATTATGCATTTGACTATCTGTTGAGGATGTATTGACTGGAGTAGACATGATGAATGAATGGATATTAACTATGAAGTGTGAAAGTTGTTGGATCTTAAGTGGATATGATGTGATTGATGTTGTTGTGGTTATGTATGCAATTCACGTTCACGGGATTTTACACGTCTATGATTAAAACCGATAAATGAATTAACGGGATTTTACAAAATCAATAGAAAACCGTGAATGAATAATCGATTGTTGTTGAGGTTTGTTTCTTGTATGATTAATGCAGTTTAAGTCCTTGTTGATGGTTTTGGTTTTGGCTTATGGTTTGATGATTTGTTTGGAATTCGGCGCAGTTGGATTATGAAGAAAGAAGAAATTTTTTTTTACCTTATTACCAAAATCTAAATTTGGTGTAAAAATAAGCTAAAAAGGCTATAGAAAAAATTATATTTTACTTAATTTTTCCCGCCAAAAAGTGTCGCTAAAAAGGTGTCGACCGAAAAAATTTTTACCCTATTACCAAAATTTGAATTTGATGTAAAAATAAGTTAGAAAGGCTATATAAAAAATTACATATTACTCAACTTTTTTTTTTAAATCAAACCGCTGCTGTTCTGTCTTAGCAAACCGCCGCCAATTCTGTCTTAGCAAACCGCTGCCAATAAGTAACTCGCCGCCTAAATAAAATAATCAAACCGCTGCCTAAGATGTTAACCAAACCGCCTCCTATGTAGACCAAACCGCTGCCAAATTAAAACACTCAAACCGCCGTGTTGTTACACAACTCGCCGTCTAATTTTAATAGCAAACCGCTGCTGAATTATTATCAACTCGCCGTGTATTAAAAATAATGCAAACCGCCGCTAATTTTGACAACTCGCCGTCTAGATGTTTTTGTCAAACCGCCGTCAAATGGTGAAATGGATAGAGTAACGTTTCCTTTTTGCTCAATATAATATTCAAACCGCCTTGACCTGTCAACTCGCCACCAATAAACAAGCAACTCGCCGTTGTTGTGTCAAACCGCCGGCTGTTTTATTGATTAAAATAATCAACTCGCCATTGACTTAGTCAACTCGCCTTTGACCTTTTTCCTAAAATTGTGGATCTTGTCCCCTCACTTACCAAACCGCCGAGTAGAACACTTAGGACGAATTGAGAGAAATTTCACCAAATGAGGTTTCTAGCCACGAAACAAAGGTATAACATGCAATACTAAGAGTGTATAAGAAGATTAAACACACTATAACACTTGTTTCTTTGTGAATCTTCCAAGATTAGGCAACTCTCCACGAAGAACACAAATATAAATTCGAATCTTTTAAGCTAGATTTCGAACTAGAGGCTTGTGTAACTCATGGAATGGCAACAATACAACATTCTTTATATGTAGGACAAGAAAACAACAAGATTAACTAACCAAATAAGCTCAAAAAATAATTTTGAGTCATGGGTATTTTGAGCACAAAATAAGCCACGAATTTGAGCTAATTAACCACAATAATCAATCACGAATCCACCCTTTGCTCTGATACCAATTGTAGGATCCCGTTAACACTTCACTTCATATAACGAACCACGAATCGAACTAGAAAAGAGATAAAGAGAGTGAGTTGTTTTGTAGAGAGAGAAAGAAGAGAGAGAGAGAGAGAGAGAGAGAGATGAGAGAAAAATAGGAAAAGGAAATTGTATAAAAATGAAACAACTTACTCTTTTCTAAATAGAAAAGAGTTTATATACCCCGTCGCGTTAAATGACGCATGGGATATTTAACTAGGACCCGGGCTCGGGTTTTGCTTGGGATTAAACCCGAAACATATACAATATTAGATTAACTATCGAGAAGATAAAAGAGCGGTCGAGCCTTATATAAGAAAACTGTATTAACCATTATTAATCCGATTAAAACGTTGGTTTGTTTATTTAGTGCAATGATTTCTTCTCTCGAGGTGGCATATCATTCTTAAGACTTAGGCGGGACTTCTTCCTAAGACCTAGACACATTAATTCTGTCATAATTAAAGCATTCGCATAAAACATCCTTATTTGCTGATTATAATCTATCTTAGGGATTAAAGCAATGGTGATCTTGTTAAACCTTAGCTCATATAGACTTTACCCACTTACTGCTTAACGGAAATTTATACACTAGTAGTCTACTTGTCTAACTATCTAATGGAATCAATACGTTATTTGTTGAATTATCTAGGTTCACCTTCTAGTCAACACGTTCAATAAACTATTGGCAATATCCAATTAACTAGTTAAGCCCGAAGCGTATCCTAGACACAGATTTAGAAGGACAATACTTGTGATCCTATGATTCTAGATGTATAAACCACTATATGGAGAGCTATTTTGGACTCTAGATTACTTGGTCCGTATCACTAGATCCAGTTGAATGATATGTCGCATACAAAAGCACGTAAACAAGTATAAATTGATAAACATAAACAAGCATACAACGATAAATCAAGAAATATACAATACCAAACATTCAAATCTTCATAATAATGGCTAATACCCGAAGGTATTAGCCTTCAAATGTCATAATAAATACAAGAGCAATTATTTAGCCAAGGTAAACTAACCGAGTTAACGAATGATACCAAAAACTGAACGATTACTAAAGTATATGGAATTACACGATGTCTCCTATGGAATTAATAGCGTTGCTTGACCTCTTATGCTCTTTTTTCTCCTCTGAAAAATCGACTTTTGTGGTTTAGGTATCGAGAATATGATTTAGCACACTTAAAACTTGTTTTTGAGTTTTCTATTTATAAGGTTTGAAAGTCGGTTCGATACGGCGTATCCAAGGATTCGATACGGCGAATTTGGGATTTCTTAGAGTAGGGACCACACTTGATATCTTCCAGAATATTCACATACTATATCTTGAATACGGCGTATTGAGTCTCTCTAGATACGGCGTATTGAGCTTTATTCCTTTGTGGTCTTTGGTGAGTGCAGGCACGGATACGCCGTATCTTCCTTGATGGATACGGCCTATTGGTCTTCAGAATAGTAATCTTCAAATAACTTCAATTTAACTCCAGAATGCGCGCTTATGCTAATATTCACCAGTAACTCCATAATTACTGCAAATACTTAAATATAAACGAATAAGTAACAATTCTTGTAATAACAATACAAAAAAGAGGTAAAAACATGGCAAAAAATGGATGCTATAAATAGAACGTTATTTGATGTCCCATCAAATAGCCTTCCACTTGAATCCTACTTGTCAACAGTAGCCCTTTAGAAGTTATAAAAATGTATCATAAGGATATTATTCCGTTAAAGCATTTATTTGATTTATTACAAGTACACAACCAAACACCTCACTGAAATAGGAAGATGAAAACACTCAAATCACTCAACTAATCTATGTGGTAACATGTAACTAATTTGCTTAATTGCTGGGTCATAACGAGTATTCTATCATAAGCTTAGCAATGATACACATCTCCAACCATATAAAGCCAAGAAAAACAAGTTTATAAAGTAATATGGGTTTATTGTATGTAAAGGCTTACGTTGATCATATCTACAATCTTCACCAGAATTACCATTCAACAAGGCACTGAGGCACAGATACTTTGGCCGTAACGACGGAATAGACATGTGGTTCGATCACATCCCCATTCGAATTTAACCACGTTAGGATGAAGAATTATATAGGGTAAGGAACCTATCTAACTTTAACCAATCTAATAGACCAACAAGAACGCTAGACATTGCAAATAACATGGCTGTAACGACGGAATAAACATGCACGCTCGATCACATCCTCATTCGCGTAAAAACCCATGGTTATCATTAGGTGAGAGGGAAGTAAACTGTTGTTAAATAAAAATCAAGAAACAAATAGATTAAGACTAAGAGTACAAGTTGCTAGACATTTTTTCCTGACCGTTTATCAATGACAAAAACACGACTAATTACAAACTCTTGAATCATAGATAAAAAACACAACCTAAGTTGCGTTCCCAGAACGGTCAACTTCCAATCATCCCAAAACTTCATACTCTACAAGGCAATGGCGAATATCCTTTCACTTGTACAATACTCTACATCGTTGATTTTTGTTGCGTATCAACGAATAATCGATCCTTCGTGTAATTCCTTCGGTAGTTGCGAAATGATTATTTTCAAACTATCCTTCTCTTTTTTTGTTGCGAATTATCTAATTTTTTCGATTTTTTTACCAAACATTCAACTATATATGAAACTCGGAGTAGTTTCACCATCTTCACGATCATCATAATTCCGAATAATTCCTTCGATAGTTCTTCGTTCTTCGGATTCACCATTAATTGTGACGGTAGTAAAATCACATGAGTTTTTGAGACTCTATATACATTCCCATTTGCAATGTGCAAATTTCTAACCGCACCAAAGATAGAAAATGACACAAGACTCGGGAAATACAAACTTTACACTTTAAGCAACTAGCAACTATAAATTAAACTTAATCTAACAGGGTAGGTTAAGGTGTAAGGGTGTAACGAAACAAATAGTTGGTGTAATTCCTAAAGGATTGGCTCTACGGGTTGTTCTAGTGGATCATCACTCTAAAGATGAGAGTGGAAAAGGGTTTAAACTGGAGGTTAACTAACCGGTGTAGTTAGTTAATAAGCAACATGTAAAGGCGATTTGGGTGTAATCCTAAAAATTTACCAATGTAAACAAGTTACTCCAATTAAATCCATAATACTTATTATTGTGGTCTCAAATAGATATACCAAGCCAAGTTCTAAAGTCTACAACATCACCGACACACTCATATTTTGTGGAATTTAGGTAAATATTTGGAAATGGAAAGGCTGAATCCTCACAATATCTAACAAGGGTTATTGTGTACGAGTTATGTAACATGCAATTTCACAAAAGTATGCATGCATTTTTTTTAAATTTGAGCATAATTTAAGCAATTTTAGTGTGAAAAATAGACAATAAACATTCAATCCATCCCTCACATGAATTATAAAACAACCTCGTTTATAATATAACAACATTGAAATACAGGAATTTAAAAAGAATTAGAAGATAAACTCCCCTGATATTGCTCGGTAGATTTTACAATTTTGCGTTATGAGACAAGATTGTGTTCTGAAAAGCGACAATCCTAGCACAATAGCACACACACATGAATTCTAGAAATATATGCTTCCACCACTTCGTCGATATTTCTTTCATGAGGTCCTGTATTTAACATAGAAAAAACATGTGCATTCCTATCTTGGTACCTACTGTTAATTTAAACTAAACTAAATAAACTAAATACAAGTCAGTCTGGTGGATACGACATATCAAGTTAATGAATACGCCGTATTTCCAGAACTGACAATAATGTTTTTAAAGTGCATAAAAAATAAAGATTTGATAAACGTCACCAAACAATCAATACCGTATGTATAGACCGATACGCCCGAATTGATGTCTGGTAAGACAGACCATAAATTAAATAACAATCCGGGTTGTCTCCTAGGAAGCACTTTTGTTTACAGCAAAGTCTTTAAGTTAGACTTGTCTTCAGCTTCTCTTCTTTATTCGGTGCGCGTCACCTTCCATCCGTTGTCCTTTTTTGAAAATATCTTGGTAGATTTTGGACATATTATATTCGTTTCTCTCCCAAATATCATATTCATAACTTCTTATTGTAATATAATCTTCATTGGGTCCAAGCGAGTACTGAATAGCTTCAAACTTTTCTGCTTTGCACCTTCTTTTGTTAGGTTGCTCATTGATAGAATTGGATGTATTGACATATTTGCGCTTTGTCTGACATTGTTTTTCAATATCACGCACTTCATAGGCTTTGAAGAACGAATCAGTAGCAGTGTTGGATTGGTTTTTCATTATTGTAAGAGATTCCCTTCAATTCATTATTGTGGAAATCCTGTTATCCACATATCTCTTATTCCAATTTCCATTCATCCATGAGTGAAATATCACCTTTTGAGCCCTTCCATCCATTTTTTATGGTTTTTGAATGATGTGTTTACGTTTGATAAGAATTCAAGTGGATCAATCCCCTAGTTCTCTCCTTCATCCAACATTTCATCTTCTCCATCGTATGATTCGGGATAGAATCTACAGAAGAATTTCTCAACAAGTTCCTCCCAAGTGGTGACTTTTCCATCTCCCTCACTAATCCACCATTCTTTAGCATCATCGGCCAACGAGAGAGGGAAAGATTTTCATCATATTGATGGGAATCCACGCCAGGAACGTAGATCAAATCAACCATTTTAAGTACCTTAGCAATGTGATCCACCACGTCTTCATTGTACGTTCCGTGATATATGTTCTTTCTTAATTCCACCAAAAATTCCTTGCTGAGTTCAATGTTTATGTCGTTACTGGTGATAGAAAGATTTGATTAAGTTAGAGCCTTTTCCATGTTATGAGACAGAGTTGGTTCAGCCATGACTTCTTGTAGTTCCTTCTTCAATCAACTAGCTCTGATAAGTTCTTCTTGTAACAAGGGTAAAAATATCAGCAGAATTTGCTCTGAAGAAAGATAGAAATTTTTTTTAGCAGTTCCACATGATCGATACGCCGTATCCAATGGAAGTGGATACGCCATATTAATCTGTTGAATCGAATACGTTGTATTGGACAGAAGGTTGGATACACCATATCCAATGAAAGTGGATACCCCGTATTCAGTTATTGACCAGAACAATGTATTAAGAAAAACAATTAATACGCAAACAATAAATATATACAAGCAAATAATTAAAGACAAATATACAAAACTTACAGAATATACACTAATCTAATTAACACTACTCCTAAGGGTTAGATCTAATCTAATGATAAAAACCAAAACATAAAATAAAAATCAAGATTAATTTTCACTCCCCGGCAGTGGCGCCAAAAACTTGATGTGGGTCATTGTGTGGTGTATATTTAAGATGTTTCAAGTTTTAAATTTATATTTTTCCGACTTAACCAAAAACACCACTTTAACGGGCAGTGTACCCGATCGGTGGTAGATTCGTGGTAAGTAGGGTGTCAAACACTTGAAGCGAGGTTAAATCTCTCAATTTATTTATATTTTGGTTATCTAATCTATGTTAAATCTAATATAAGTCAAACCTATGCTAAACCTATGTTAGTTCTAATCCCAATTCTAACAGGAAAAAGGGGGGTTTCAGCCTGAGAGACTGGCACGGGTTGGTTGGTGACTACAATCACTTCAAGACACTTTAACCCACACAAGCTAATTAACAGAAGATAAAAGAGCGGTCGAGACTTATATAAGAAAACTGTATTAACCATTATTAATCCAATTAAAACGTTGGTTTGTTTATTAGTGCAATGATTTCTTCTCTCGAGGTAGCATATCATTCTTAAGACTTAGGCGAGACTTCTTCCTAAGACCTAGACACATTAATTCTGTCACAATTAAAGCATCCGCATAAAGCATCCTTATTTGCTGATTATAATCTATCTTAGGGATTAAAGTAATTGTGATCTTGTTAAACCCTAGCTCATAGAGACTTTACCCACTTCTTACTTAATGGAAATTTATACACTAGTAGTCCACTTGTCTAACTATCCAATAGAATTAGTACGTTATTTGTTGAATTATATAGGTTCACCTTCTAGTCAACACGTTTAATAAACCATTGGCAATATCCAATTAACTAGTTAAGCCCGAAGCGTATCCTAGACATAAATTTAGAAGGACAATACTTGTGATCCTATGATTCTAGATGTATAAATCACTATATGGAGAGATATCCCGAATTATAGATTACTTGGTCCGTATCACTAGATCTAATTGAATGATAGGTCGTATACAAAAGCACGTAAACAAGTATAAATTGATAAACATAAACAAGCATACAATGATAAATCAAGAAATCGAAATAAACAATACCAAACATTTAAATCTTCATAATAATGGCTATACCCGAAGGTATTAGCCTTCAAACGTCATAATAAATACAAGAGCAATTATTTAGCCAAGGTAAACTAACCGAGTTAACGAATGATAACAAAAACTGAACGATTACTAAAGTATATGGAATTACACGATGTCTCCTATAGAATTGATAGCGTTGCTTGACCTCTTATGTTCTTTTTCTCCTCTGAAAATAAACTTTTGTGCTTTAGGTATCGAGAATATGATTTAGCACACTTAAAAATCGTTTTTGAGGTTTCTATTTATAAGGTCTGGAAGTCGGTTCGATACGCCGTATCCAAGGATTAGATACGGCGTATTGAGGATTTCTCAGAGTAGGGACCACGCTTGATATCTTCCAGAATATTCACATACTATATCTTGAATACGGCGTATTGAGTCTCTCTGGATACATCGTACTGAGCTTCATTCCTTTGTGGTCTTTGGTGAGTGCAGGCACGGATACGCCGTATCTTCCTTGATGGATACGGTGTATTGGTCTTCAGAATAGTAATCTTCAAAATATCTTCATTTAAGCTCCAGAATGCTCGCCTTTTGCTAATATTCACCAAGTACTCCATAATTACTGCAATTCTCAAATATAAATGATTAGGTAACAATTTTTTCCAATAACTATACAAAATGGTAAAATAACATAGGATAAATGATGCTATAAAATAGACGTTATTTGATGCCATCAGCGGTCAAGCCTTATGATAGAAAATGTATTAGCCATCATTAATTCGATTAGAAGTGGTTTGTTTATTTAGTGCAAATGATTACTTATCTCAAGGTGACATATCATTCTTAAGACTTAGGCGGGACTTCTTCCTTAAACCTAGATACATTATTCTGTCACAGTTAAAGCTATCCCGCAAATAAGCATCCTTATTTGCTATTAGAATCTATCCTTAGGGATTAAATGCAATGGTGATCTTGATAAACCCGAGCTCATAGAGACTTTATTTACCCTCTTATGATTAATGGTGAATCTTACACTAAATTCCTACTAACCCAATCTTTACCAATTAACTAGAACTTACTCGTTAGATCCCAAGAGTCACCTACTGGTCTCCACTAAGCTCATAATACTAAAGGCAAAGATAGTCGATTAATTCTGATCCTATGTCTAGATGTATAAATTACTAAATGGAGAGTTACCCAGCATCAGATTAATGGTTCGTATCACTAGATCCATGATGACATTGTTCACATTTTAAAGCACATAAACAAGTATAAATTGATAAACAAAAAAAGCATACCAACGAATAAATTAAGCCAATCGAGATATAAACCAATACCAAACATTCAGATCCTCATAATAATGGCTAATACCCAAGGATATAGCCTTCAAACATCATAATTTAATACAAGAGTAATGGTTTAGCCAATTTAAACTATCCGTGTTAAAGAATGATACCAAAAACCGAAAATTACAAATGTATAAGAAAATTACACATTGTCCTTCCTATGGATTCTAGAGAATGCGTTGCAAGACCTCTTCTGCTCTTTTTGTCCTCTGAAAATCGACTTTTGTGGTTTAGGTATCGAGAATATGATTTAGCACACTTAAAACTCATTTTTGAGTTTTCTATTATAGGTCTGGAGTGGTTTGATACGGCGTATCTAATGCTTGGATACGGCGTATTGGGGTTTCTTGGAGTAAGGACCACGTTTGATATCTTCCAGAATATTCACATACTATATCTCCAATACGGCTTATTGGTCTTCTCTGGATACGGCGTATTGATCTTGTTTCCTTCGTGGTCTTTGGTGAGTGCAGGCACAGATACGCCGTATCTTCCTTGATGGATACGATATATTGGTTGTCAGAACAGTAATCGTCAAAATATCTTCGTTTAAGCTCTAGAATGCCGCCTTTTAGTATTCACCAAGTACTCCATAATTACTGCAATTCTCAAATACAAACGATTAAGTAACAATTCTTTGCAATAATTATACAAAATGGGTTCATTTTACATAGATAAATATGCTATAAAAGTGGACGTTATTTTGATGATCCTCAAATATCTCCCCCACTTAATCCTACTTGCCTCAAGTAACCCGCCTTTTGAAGTTTATGAAAATGTTATCCCTAAGGATATATTTTTTGCTATATAACATTTATTTGATCTATTAACAAGTACACAACCAAACACCTCACGAAATAGGTAGATGAAAACACTCAAATCACTCAACTAATCTATGTGGTAACATGTAACTAATTCGCTCAATTGCTCGGTCATGACGAGTATTCTATCATAAGCTTGGCAAGGATACACATCTCTACCACTAAAGCTAAGGAGTAACAAGTTTATAAAGGTAAAATAGGTTTTTATTAATGATAATGCTAGGGTATGATCAATCTATAACTTTCACCAGAAGTACCACACCAACAAGGCAGCTGAAGCACACATACATGCGGTAACGACAGAATAGACATGTGGTGGATCGATCACATCCTTATTCGAATTTAACCAACGGTAAGAGATGAAAATGATATAGGTAGTGATCTTCTAACTTTCACCATAGTAATAAACCAATCAAGGAGAGCTGAGACATGCATACATGGCCGAAACGAACAGAATAGACATTCACGCTCATACAAAACCCCCATTCGTCGTAAACCTATGTGTTTAATGATTAGGAAAGGAAATAAATTGTGTTAAATAAATTACAAAAAATAATATTAAGTCTAAGATACGAGTGCTAGACACTAATTCCCGATCATTACCATGATAAAGACACAACTATTTCTATAACATCCTTGATCATAGATCAAAATCAACAACCTAAGTTGGCGTTCCTGTAACGGTCAATTCTCAATCGATCCCATACTAACAAACTTTACAAGGCAATTGCCGATATCTTCCACTTAAACAATACTCTCCATCGTCGATTTGTATCAATGAACGATCCTTCGTGTAATTCCTTCAGTAGTTTCAAAACGATTATTTTCAAACTTTCCTTCTTTTTTTCATGATTTTTCTAATTTTTCGATTTTTTTTGCATCTAACTATATACGAAACTCAGAGTAGTTTCACCATCTTCACGATCATAATAATTTCGGATAATTCCTTCGATAATTCTTCATTTTTCAGACGTACCATTATTTTGCGATGGTAGTAAAAATACATGAGTTTAGACTATAATATACATTCTCATTTGCGATGTACAAATTTCTTCCAACCGTACCAAAATTGACACAAGACTCGGTAAATACAAACGTTACACTTTAAGCAACTAGCAACTGCAAAATAAACTTAATCTAATAGGGTAGGCTAAGGTGTAAAGGTGTAACAAAACAAACAATTGGTGTAGTTCCTAAAGGATTGGCTCTATGGGTTGTTCTAGGGGTATCTTACTCTTAAAGTGAGAGTAAACAAAGGGTTTATATGGGGGTTAACTAACCGGTGTAGTTAGTTAATAAGCAACATGTAAAGGCATTTTAGGTGTAATCCTAAAATTTACCAATTTAAACAAGTTACTCCATCTAAATCCATAGTACTCATCATTGCGGTCTCGAGTGATATACCAAGCCAAGTTCTAAAGTCTACAACATCACCGACACACTCATATTTTTGTGGAATTTGGGTAAACATTTGGAAACGGATAAGGTTAAATTCTTACAATATCTAATAAGGGTTATTGTGTGTGGGTTATGTAACAAGTAATTTCACAAAAGTATGCTTGATTTTTTTTAAATTTGAGCATATATTAAGCATTTTAGTGTGAAAAATAAGACAAGTAAAACATCCTTAATTCCAGCCCCCACTTGAATTATAAAACTCCTCGTTGTATAGAATAAAACATTAAAACGGGAATAAAAAATTAGAATAGAACTCCCCTGATATTATTGCTCAGTAGATTCTCCAAGTAAGAGTTATGAAGCAAGAATGTGTGTTGTAAATGCGTTTGTATTCTAGCATGACTACAATCACACATAGGATTCCAGATGATCGATACTTCATCAACTTCGTCGATTTCTTTTCAGAAGGTCATGTATTAAGCATAAGAAAACAAGTGCAATTTCTTTCTCCGTGTATCCGCTGGTTAGACTCGAAATAAATACCTAAAACTGTACAGGAAGTCGATACGCCATATCCATACCCCAAAATACGCCGATTGATGCTGTGTCTATACGTTGTATTCGTTTTAATGCAATACATTCGGATAGGCTGTGCTGAACAATAAAGACTGATAACGCCCAGAAGTCATACGCCGTAATCACATGGGTTTTTGAATATGCCCTAATAGACTGTCTGGGAAGACACAACCTCGATAGAAAATGAAATTACATTCTGGATTGTCTCCCGGCAAGCACTTTTGTTTACATAAAAGTCTTTAAGTTAGACTTGCCCCAATTTAATCCCATCCTTATAAAACAATTTAGGGTCGAACGGGATGCCAAATGGCACATACAAATTCTTGATTAGGAAAATGAATGACTCCCTTTGTTAATATGATTCCAAGTCATGATATTAAAATTTAATTCCTTGATAAAAGTTTTAGTTTTGAAAAATTTATTAGATGTATCATGACTTGTTTCCAAAAGCTTATTTGACCTTTGTGCATAGGCACCATCATCAGTATTTATTACATTACCCCTCGAAGACTGTTTAATATCGATTTTATCATCATCATTGTCCTTATCCGATTTTTAATCATCGGGATGAACTACGTTAAAAGGAAATAGTCCATTAAAGTATAAAACGTTTTGTTCCTCTTCATCACAATCGGACAACGATGTTTTATCTTTCAAATCAAATTTTCTCGATATGTTGAGGACACAACAGGTTCAATAAAGAAATCTAATTTAGACGTAAGAGCATCATTGTAGACAATGGCTGGAAATTCGTTCTCAAAATCTTTAAAGAAGTCTAAATCGTTAAAATAACTGACCGTAGGCTTAGGTGACGGAAACGAAGGCATATTGACTTTATCATTATCGTTTTCGAATCCATTTTTAAATCGTTGACATAAATTACTTTATAGGAAAATGAATTTTTGTCATAAATTACCGTGTAATCTTCATCGTCGAATTCGTCAAACGATATTCTAAAGTTAATTTTATTGTCGTTAAGAGGAATTACCGTGGGTTCACAGGAGGGTGTTTCTTTAATTGTCAAACTATCATTGAAGACTATAGCTGGCAATTCGGTATCAACATATCTGAGGTCGTGAACGTCTTCATTAGACCAGATCTTACAATACGTAGCAGTTTCCTAGTTATACACCTTACCACGTTTTCGAGCCTTTTCTTCCTCGATCCTTATGTATTCTTCCATAGTAATGTTTGGATCGTCCATCCTGAAATAAACTTACTAGAAAAATTGTTAAATAACTAATACGTCGTATTCAGTGAACTGAATACGTCGTATAACACAAACACAATAAACAAACAAGATTATAAACTACCCTAAACTACACTAATCCTAAGGGTTAGATATAATATAATAACCAAAATATAAAATAAAAATCAAGATTAATTTTCACTCTCCGGCAGCGGCGCCAAAAACTTGATGTGTCGTTGTGTGTGTTATTTTATGTATCAAGTTTTACTATTTATATTTTGCCGACTCAACCAAAAACAACACTTAACTGGCATTGTACCCTTGGAGTGGTAATGTATTCGAATAATTAGGGGTGTCAAACACTGTGAAGTGAGTGTAAATCTCTCATTTATTAGTATTATTGGTTATCTAATCTAAGTTAATTCTAATCTAAGTCAAACCTATGCTAATCCTATGTTAGTTCTAATTCTAATTCTAATAGGTAAAAGGGGGGTTTCAGCCTGAGAGACTGGCACGAGTTTGGTGGTGACTACAATCAATTCAAGACACTTTAACCCACGCAAGCAAATTAATAGAAGATAAAAGAGCGGTCAAGCCTTATGATAGAAAACTGTATCAGCCATCATTAATACGATTAGAGGTGTAATGATTACTTATCTCGACTTGGTATATCATTCTTAGACTTAGGCGGGACTTCATCCTAAGACCTAGACACGTTAATTCTGTCACAATTAAAGCATCCGCATAAAGCATCCTTATTTGCTGATTATAATCTATCTTAGGGATTAAAGCAATGGTGATCTTGTTAAACCCTAACTCATAGAGACTTTACCCACGTACTGCTTAACGGCTCTTTATATACTAGTAGTCCACTGTCCAAGTCTTTACCAATTAATTAGAATGTACTCGTTGCTTCCAAGGTCACCTTATGGCTCAACTAAGCTCACAATCAAAGGGAAAAGATAGGTCAATATTTGTGATCCTATGATTTTAGATATATAAATTGCAATATAGAGAGCTATCCCGGACACTCAGCCTACGCCCAAACAACACTAAAGTTGCAGCGTATTAAATATGTAGGACTAGACCTAGTTGAATGATAGGTCGCATACTTAAGCACATAAACAAGTATAAACTGATAAACATACAATGATAAATTAAGCAATGGAGATATAAACAAAACCAAACATTCAGATCTTCATAATAATGACTAATACCCGAAGGTATTAGCCTTCAAACATCATAATTAATAAAAGAGTAATGGCTTAGCCAAGGTAAACTAACCGAGTTAACGAATGATACCAGAAACTGAACGATTACAAAAGTATAAGAAATTACACGCTGTCTTCTATGGATTGGAATGCATTGCGAGACCTCTTCTACTCTTTTTCTCCTCTGAAAATTGACTTTTGTGGTTTAGGTATCGAGAATATGATTTAGCACACTTAAAACTCGTTTTTGAGTTTTCTATTTATAAGGCCTGGAGTCGGTTCGATACGGAGTATCCAATGTCTTGGATACTGCGTATTGGGGGTTTCTTAGAGTAGGGACCACGTTTGATATCTTCCAGAATATTCACATACTATATCTCCAATACGGTGTATTGGTCTTCTCTGGATACGGCGTATTGATCATGTTTCCTTCGTGGTCTTTGGTGAGTGCAGGCACAGATACGCCGTATCTTCCTTGACGGATATGGCGTATTGGTTGTCAGAACAGTAATCTTCAAAATATCTTTGTTTAAGCTCCAGAATGCGCGCCTTTTGCTAATATTCACCAAGTACTCC
>BQNB010063727.1:0-32356 GCA_026074375.1 Tanacetum coccineum | reverse complement strand
TACAATGCTAGCTTAAAGAATAAGCTCTGAATAAGCCCTATAAGCCCTTTCATTTCTGGCTTATCTTCTAAGTGGCTTATTCAATAATTTTAAATGGATTTGAGTGAATGCCTATTCAGTTTAGCTTTTAGAAAGCTAAACTGAATGAAAACTAGCTTATTAGTAATAGAGAGCTTATTGAGCTTATTAGTTTAATTCTAAACACATTTTACAAATTTTCATAAAAATAAAGTAACAACACAATTCAAAGTAAAACTAAACTTTTATTGATTAATAAGAGATTACAAGGCTTTTAAAAGGAAATTACATTAATAAAGAGACAATAAGCTAAAATTACACTAAATAAGCTACTAAAAACTACTTAAGCTAGATATCTCTCTCTTTGTCCAGTTTTGACTTTCTGAGTCTTTCTTTGTCAACTTTGACCTTAAATAATTTTGTTTATGTTACATAATACTTGATAAAATTTATATCAATGAAAAATACATTTAAAACTCAATCCATTCATATATTATGCATCAAATATTAAATAGCACAAACAAAAATATTTAAGGTCAAAGTTGACAAAGAAAGACTTAGAAAGTCAAAAGTGGACAATAATTTTAGGACGAAGGTAGTACTTAAGCTAGATGCCCTACTATGTGAATGACTGCCTCTATTTATAGTGAACGAGAGAAGGTTCTAGGCTTGAGGAGCGTCCCATAAGCTTCAATCTCGACCATTGAATCATAACCAATCCTCAATCAATCATTTAGAGCCCTTGATCCTCTTCCACGTTTTTGCTCCAATCATAGCCCTCAGGATTGCCAGCGTGGCTTAGTGGTGTCAGACGTGTCTTCTAGAAGGGATTTAATGCGTGTGGAGTGGATTTTAAAAAAAAAAAAAAAAAAAAAAAAAAAAAAAAAAAAAAAAAAAAAAAAAAAAAAAAAAAAAATAAAAAAAAAAAAAAAAAAAAAAAAAAAAAAAAAAAAAAAAAACTTTAGGATTGCCAGCGTGGCTTAGTGGTGTCAGACGTGTCTTCTAGAAGGGATTTAATGCGTGTGGAGTGGATTTTACCCTGTACTTGTACTATTAAAAATGAAAGAAGAAGATGTACAGTAATCAAAGGGCGTGTTTTTTACTTTGATTTGGGTCAAAGAATGGGGCTTGGGCTTTTTAATATATCACTTGGGCCGGTTTGGATTTGGATAAAGGGATTTGGACTTATATATTGGATTGGATTTGAATTTATAAGGCTTGTGATTTTGGACTTGGAATTGAAAACATTCAAATGTTAATGGGCTGACTCGGCCCATTAAACTGGTACGGGTTGACCCATTAAGAATGAATATGCCTTCAGCTTCGCTTTCTCACGCTCTTCCAATCCCGTGCTCGGTTTTGTCCGTTTTCGGCTTTGTTTTTTTCCTTAATTGAATATCCGCTACCTGCATAATACAAATCACAAAATACACATATACAATGCATTTTCTATGTATTTTTGGTTATTAAGCTTATTTTAGTAAAGAAAAATGATATGTGAATAAACATATATCAAAAATCCCTCATACTAAGTTATTGATGTGTCCTCACGCAATGTCATAGATACATACTTAGAAAACCAAAAATTTCAACCCCCTTAGACTAATTACCTCAAAAAGTAGCCAAGTGTTCATCTAAGGGGATTAAGAAATCACTAGTTTTGAAAATCCCCCGTTTTACCATTTTTTATATATATGCTTACATTTATTATTATCATCATTTTTTTTATCATAACTTTAAGGATCACGGAACAAGAAACACTAAAAGGATAAATTCATCATTCTCGATTTTTCACCCGCCCCAAACCAAGCTTAAAAACGATATTATTGTTTAATACAAGTTAAGATACTAACACTACTCATAAATGTTAATTGTGTACGCTTAGCTACTTTCCACTCCCTTATTTCTAAATCCACTAAGGGTTTTATTCTTATTATTGGTGACAAATAAATTAAGTCCTTATTTTGATAAAGTAAACCCAGTTTCCCCGTTTTGACCATAATAGTTTGAATCCCTTTTATAAAGAAGACAAATATGGTGAGAATAAGGTCCACATTAAGGTTTTAATTTCGCATGATTTAGGGGTTATCCTTTTTATTTCATCCGAAACAACTCAACTACGATTCCAGAGATGGAGGCTTTATTTAGATAACCCCGGAGTTGAAATTTGGCTTTATTATTATTATTATTGCAATATTATTAAACCTTGGTCCTTTAAACAACCGACACATCGGGAGTCCTAACCGACAAGAGCCAGTAGTCTTATTTCGACCTCGGTAGTTTTCTCGACCTTTTTGAATTCTGCAACATCAAGAGCAAACCGACTAGATGCAGCAAACTTTTATCAGTCTCGGATTTATTATTCTTACTATGGGCCTTCTTTAGAAGACTGCCACATCGGCAGCGAACCGATCAAAGACAGTAAACTTTTATCAGCCCACAGTTTTTATTATTATTATTATTATTATTATTATTATTATTATTATTACCTCCACCCTTTAAACGACTGTCACATCGGTATGCGAGCCGACCATGATCTAGAAGTCTTATTTTGTCTTCGGTTTATTTTATTATTATTATTATTATAGCCAAATTTTCAAGTCCTGGCGGTTTTTAAACTACCTAGACAACGTAGCGAGCTATCAGATCGGTAGCTATTTCCCCAAACACTGAAAAAACCTCAATGGGTACCTTTACTTTAATCAGTAGAAATCTTTACGAAGGGATCTAAAACTAAGAATCGCAAAAACCAAAGCAACTTTATTTATGAAACAATTATATAAAGTTTATTAAGCTGATGGGAGCAAAAAGCCACAATTAACTCTATGAGCTCTAAAATGATCCAAATTCTCCATGTGAATGCCTTAGTCTTAATAAAATCAAGCTGGCATATTTATAGTCTATTAATGAACTTGCCTAAAATCTTGGCTTTTTCAAGCTGAATTCGCATTTAATGATTTTCTTGTCATTAAAGACTAGCAAAAGCTTAAATTTATATATGTTAAGGGGCAAGCTAGAGCGCAACATGCTCGATCAGGTCAAAATTTATTCTCAAAAAGACAAAAAAATCGTGTCAAAATACTTATTTTATTTTTTGAATTTTTTTTTAATTTTGGCCTAAAATCACATATTTTTGGTGGCAAAATGGAGTTACGTGAAGACAAGGCAAATGCAAGTAAAATCGAATCGAAAGATCCCCCCCATACTTGAACTAAACATTTTCCTCAATGTTTAAAAGGGTCTCTACGTAAATCTAAAGTCGTTTATTAATTATGCTAATAGATAAATGTTAATCAATAAGATCTAGGATATTGGATTCTCATATATAAACATGCTAAGGATTGATGCTCGAGTAAACGATGGACAAAATCACGAGCACGAGAGTCTTCATAATCCGGGTAATCCTGGATATAAAATACAAACCACGAAACACGAGAAAGGAAGAGGCGAGCCTCCTCACGACACACTTATTAGAAAAATAGAAAAAGAAGATAGGAAACACGGGTTGCCTCCCGGGAAGCGCTTGTTTTTGTTAACCGAGTCACGAGCCTGACTCGACCCCGAATTTAGTGGTCCATGGGGAAGGTTTGGAGATCCGAGACAACCATAGGTGGTATGTCCCCTCCAAAATAGTATTTGAGTCTATGACCGTTCACCTTGAAGTTTGGTCTGTCGGTTTGAGATAACTCGACGGTACCATAAGGGAAAACTTGAGTAATGGTGAACGGTCCGGTCCAACGGGTTTTGAGCTTGCCCGAGAAAATCTTTAATCGAGAATTGAAGAGAAGAACTCGAACACCAACGTTGAAAACGCGGTTCTTAATCTTGGAGTCATGAATCTTCTTTGTTTTCTCTTTGTAGATTAAAGAGTTCTCGTAGGCTTGATCCCGGAGTTCATTTAATTCATTCATTTGAACTTTTCGGTGATCACCCGCGGTCTTAAGGTCAAAATTGCAATGTTTCAAGGCCCAATAGGCTTTGTGTTTAAGTTCGATGGGTGTCTTAAATGCGGTACGGAAGGCCCATAAAGCATCATCTAACTTATCGGACCATGAAACTCGGTTTTCACCTACGGTCCTTTCTAATATACGTTTCAAAATACGATTTGAAACCTCCACTTGTCCACTCGTTTGTGGATGATACGTGGTAGAAAGACGGTAGGTAACTCCATACTTAAGCATGACCTTTGCGAATTGGTCATTGCAAAAGTGAGTACCGCGATCATTAATTATTGCACGAGGAGTTCCAAATCGGTCGAATAGAGATTTTAAATTTTTTACTACAACTCGGGCATCATTAGTGGGGAGCGCTTTTACTTTAACCCATTTGGACAAGTAGTCGACGTCCACGAGAATGTACTTGTTCCCTCAAGAATACATGAATGGACCCATAAAATTGATGCCATATACGTCAAAGATCTCACATACTTGAATTGCATTTTGAGGCAATTCGACCTATTACGAGATTTTGCCTTGACGTTGACATAAGTCACATGACTTTACCATGTCATGGGCATCGCGATAGATTGTCGGCCAATAGAAACGGGAATTAAAGACTTTCTTAGCGGTGTAGTTCACATCATGATGTCCCCGGTGAGTCCATTATGGCAAGCCATGAGGATATCAATGGCTTCTTGGCTGTGAACACATCATCTAATCACTTGATCCGCACAAATCCTAAATAAGTAGGGGTCGTCCTAAAAATAATGCTTAACCTCCTTAAAGAATTTTTTCTTTTGTTGGGACGACATCCCTTTTACTATAAAATTTCCCGCATGGTAATTTGCAATGTCGGCAAACCATGGGGTGCTAGAATCACCAAGAAAAGTTATCATTCTGAGGGTCTCGAGAGGAAATGTTTCATTAATTTCCTTTTTCTTGAGATCACCTTGATGAGTATTTTCTAATCTTAATAAATGGTCGGCCGCAAGATTCGCCGCCCCTTTTTTTATCACGAATAATGACATCAAATTCTTGGAGTAGGAGAATCCACTGGAGCAATCTCGGCTTAGCATCTTGCTTAGCAAAAGATACTTGAGAGCCGAGTGGTCCGTATACACTATGGTCTTTGATAAAACTAAGTAAGGCCGGAATTTCTCAAAAGCATACACCATGGCTAATAACTCTTTTTCCATAGTAGTGTAATGTGCTTGAGCATCCGTCATGGTCTTACTAGCATAGTGTATAGGCTGAAAATGTTTAGTCTTTCGTTGCCCTAAGACCGCACCTACCGCATAATCACTAGCGTCGCACATAATTTCAAATGGTATGTCCCAATCAGGGGCAACTAAAATCTTTGCTTTGGTTAACTTCTTCTTAAGTATATTAAACGCTTCAATATATTCTTTCGAGAAAATAAACAGGGTTTCTTTTTCTAAAAGATGGGTCATCGGCCGGGCGATTTTAGAAAAATATTGAATAAATCGACGATAGAACCCGGCGTGACCTAAAAAACTCCGAACACCTTTAACGGAAGTCGGATGAGGGAGTTTAGCTATAACATCAACTTTAGCTCTGTCGACCTCAATCCCAGATTTAGAAATCTTATGGCCGAGGATAATGCCCTCTTTAACCATGAAATGACACTTCTCCCAATTTAGAACTAAGTTGGTATCTTCGCACCGTTTTAGCATTTTGTCTAAATGGGAGAGGCATGATGAGAAAGAATCCCCGAAGACCGAGAAATCATCCATAAAGACCTCTATTGTTTCCTCGATCATGTCGTGGAAAATGGCCATCGTGCACCTTTGGAACATGCCCGGAGCATTACATAAGCCGAAAGGCATGCGTCGGTAGGCAAACGTCCCATAAGGGCAAGTGAAAGTGGTCTTCTCTTGGTCTTGCAGGTCAATAGGAATTTGAAAATATCCGAAAAATCCATCTAAAAAGAAATAGTATTCGTTCCCTGCTAAATGTTCAAGCATTTGGTCCATGAAAGGCAACGGGAAATGGTCTTTACGAGTAGCATCATTAAGCTTACGGTAATAAATACAAATGCGCCATCCTATAACTAACCTAGTAGGAATTAAAACATTATCATCATTTTCAACTACGGGTATGCCACCCTTTTTAGGCACTGATGTGTCGTTGTGTAGGTGTTATTTATGTATCAAGTTTTACTATTTATTTTATGCCGACTATACCTAAAAACAACACTTTAATGGGCAGTGTACCCGATCGGTAGTAGTTTCATAGTAAGTAAGGTGTCGATCACTGAGAGCGAGGTTAAATCTATCAATTTAATTAATATCTTGGTTATCTAATCTATGTTAATTCTATTCTAATCCTATGTTAAACCTATGTCAGTCTAAATCCTAATTCTAACGGGAAAATGGGGTTTTCAGCCTGAGAGACTGGCACGGTTTGGTTGATTTATTAGTTCCCTCCAAAAATGCATACTCAAGATGAGAAGGTAGGTCCCTTGAGGCTCAAGCTGCTTGGAGAATATAAATAGAAATTTTATCATTTTAAGTTTCCTCAAAATTGAAGGTTGAGTGGTACTTTCAGAGGAGAGGAGATAATGGATCATCATTTAATAACTCCTCGAGTAGAAGAATGTCCCCACCAGATCAAAGAAGTCGACATCATCAATTCTGGTGGAATTGATCCACTTGTAAGACAAGCCTCGATCTCTTCCAAAATGAAGTCACCTCCCTCAAAAGGAGTGAGAGAGGGGGAAAAGGTAGTAATGATAGGATCTGAAGACGGAGTGGGATTGCCACTCTTAGAATTATCTGAAAATCCGAGTCACGACTCTGAGCATACCCCTACATGTAACATCTTGACATTCGATACGATTAACCGATTGCATCAGCATATCTATAGGAGTATCTCAAAGGTGTTCCGACATTAAATCTTTTGGCTTCATCATTGACTCGAAGAGTTAACTCTTCGCCGTGTACATCGATTAATGCTTGTGCCGTCCTCAAGAAAGGCCTCTCGAGAATGAGGGGAACCCGAGGATCGACATCATAATCAACTACAACAAAGTCGGCCAGAAAATGAAACTTTCCTACTTTCCACAAGAACAGATCTTCGGCGAACAACCAACGCAATACGCAACCGATCAGTTCAACCGCTCGAGAGTCATGCGAGTAGGAGTAAGTTCCGAGAGCGAAAGTTTCTTCCATACGGAAAGAGGCATTAAATTTATGCTAGCGCCAAGATCGGCTAAAGCTGAGCACTCTTATAGCTCTGAAAAATCACAAGGAATGAGAAACTTACCGGGGTCTCCAACTTTTTTGGGCAACTTTTTAAGGAGCACCGCCGAACAATTCTCATTTAATGGAGTATTTGCCAATTCGAATAATTTCTCTCTCTTTCTTTTCCTCCTTGTATACTACAAGGAGAGCTCCTTAAATTAGAAGCGAACTTTAGGCATGTGAAGAAAGCATTCCACAAATCTAAAGGTCCGAAATGTAATCTTTGAAGATTTGAATGATCTTAAACATTTGAAGTTCTTAGCTTTGCCTCATGGAGATTTTTTGGTCCGTTAAGGCCTTGAAGGATAAGGTATCAAAGGTTTAGGATAGGGCTTTGGAGCAACATCGGGCTCTGGAATAGGAACTTGGATTAACCCGAGGTTGGCACGGGTGTGCGGTACTGATTCCCTAAATTTAGTAGGTTGCCACCTTGTCCGTTTTTGCTTTTGGTTCACGTTTCCCTTCCTTCGGAAGAGAAAAGAAGTAGGTGGAAACGGTAGCCAGCATAAAAACACACACTTCGGGTAGTAATACTTTTCAAGATTCCCCCCCCCCTCTCGGGTTAGCAACAGTATTACTATGAAGTGATCCCGAACCCGAGGGACTATGCATTTGAAAAAAACTGCACATCATGTTCTTTAGCTCATTGTTCATCATGTTCTTTAGCTCATTGTTCTGATTCATGCATTGTAAGTCCTTGAATTTCATGTTCATCAATTCTGTCTTCAAGACTTATTTGATATGCATAGCTCTCATATTAACATCATTAGTCTTCATGTAGTTCGAGAAATCATTCGAAGGTCCAACTTGAGTTTAATTAAACGGAGCTTGATAATTCTGATTTCCTTGATTGAAGTTATTACCTCGATTCTGATTGTATCCTTGATTCTGATTATACCGGTTTTGATTGTTCTACACATTCGGTTAAGGAAAACCAGGTGGTCTCATTTGATTGCTAGCACAATAATTAGTTTCTCCCTGATGACGGTCTTCGAGACCTCTTTGATTGTAGGTCCATGTGGCTGCAAAAGCATTAAAAGTGTTGCCATCGGTAGCAAGACACTCATAGTAAGGATGCGGTCCACTACAAGTAACACAAATTTCCTCTATAGCTTTAACGGGAGCTGGTGAAGGAGTCTTGTTCTGAAGAAGCATAGCCTTAACGGCATCAGTAAGAGCAGTAATTTCTGGTAGATAAGCGGGAGTAGAAGAAGAAGTAGTACTCGCTTTTGAAACAACCGGTTTGTTTCTTGAAGTGCGAACTTTCGACTTATTCTCAATAATAGTCAAAGCATCTCGAGGAGTACGGTTCAAAAGATTACCACCGGCGGCTACATTTAGAGAATCTTGATCGGATTATGTCAACGCATTGTAAAACGTGTCGATTTGATGCAATTCCGAAAAACCGTGGTGTGGGCATTTACGGAGGAGATCTTTAAAACGATCCCATGCCTCACTAAATGTTTCATCAAACCTATGCCGAAAATTCCTAATGTCATTTTTGAGATTCGTAGTCTTCGAAGGAGGAAAGAAACAATTCACAAACTTAGAAACGAGATCTTCCCATGTATGGATAGAACGAGGGGGTTCTTTTTCAAGCCAAATCTGGGCAGCCCCCTCAAGAGAAAATGGGAAAAGCATCAATTTGATAGCATCATGTGGAACATTCTTGTATTTAAGCGTAGAAGTGATCTTGTTAAACCAACGAATATGAGAATGGGGATCGTCCCTCTCAAAACCATAAAATTGACTCGAAGTTACTAATGTAAGTAACCCGACTTTTAACTCAAAATTTTTGGCAAGTGTAGCGGGAAGAACAATTGCATCTCTGTAACCCTCGGTGGGCGCTTGGAGTAATTCTGACATAGTACACGTATCCGCCATAGTAGCAACGAGAGTCTCTACAATAGTTTGAAGCTGGGGTTTCCACTATTTGCTTGGAACATCTACGATTACGTCGCTTCGGAATCGTGAAAGATTCAACATTTAAATTCGATGAAGAGCGGGTGCGCATGCACTAAAAAACAAAATAAGAGAAATAAATCTAGAAAAAAAATATTTTTTTAACCGATAGTCAAAGGTTCACGGTAGCTCTATAGAAAACGCACAAAGAAGCGGAGGAGCAGAGGAGCGGGTAAGCGCGAAGCGTTTTAAAAACCTTCTCCTTTCGGGTCGAAGTTCGTAGGATCAACCCTCCTTATACCTCTCTTATAGTTTGTTAATCTAAAGGTGAGCCGATTTAACAATTGACAACACGGTTTCTTTTGTTGTTTTTTTTAATTTTTTTGGTATTTTAAATACTTTAGGAAAAGTATTATTGGTGTTTTAATAAATCCACAAAAATAAATTAAGAAAAATAAAATATTTTGTATTTTTATAGTTTTATATAAATGAAAATAAAAAATAATAAAGAAATATAAAATATATATTCACAAAAAACGATAACTTCACGGGAAAGGGTCTTCAATGCATTAATCTTCAAACTTCAATGCGATAATCGTTTCACACTTCCCTGGCAACGACGCCAAAAATTGATTTCACGTGTGTTATAGTATACATATATATAATATAAGTAAAAAGGCAAATTACTCTTGTGAAAGAGTAATAAGCTAGTCACTAATAAAATATATTTCCGGAAAGTATAGATAAGAAAATTACCCTTAGGAAAGGATAAAGTTCAAATCGTTTCCGAGTTGTTTTCCCAACGAAGCGTGAATATTGAGAATCTTGTTTCGGTTAGTAATCGGGTGCTTGAATAATCAAAATTTTAGATTTTGAATTCTAAATCTAATAACGCAAAAGGAAAGCACATAAACGCACGCTAATCTAGGAATAAAGACAATTTAAAATCTAACGACATTTAAAACAATTAAAATTTCACTAATACTAACTAATTCACTAAAAATGACAAAATAAAACTCTTAAAACTCAAAATGCAAATTTTTTAAACTAAAATGTATTAAACTAATTTTTAATAACAGAAAATATTTTTTTATAAATTTTTAAACTAATTAAAACTATTTTTATAACTAAATAAGACTAAAAATTAAACTAAAAATACTAAACTTAATCCTAAAAATTTGAGAAAATTTATAAAAATTCTAGATCCTATCTCTGAGGTTTACAAAGATAAACAAATCAAAAAGCTATCACTAATAAGCTGGGAAAAATCATTAAGCTAAAAGTTAAAAGAGTATAAGTATTAAATGTTGCAAAGTAATAATGAAAAAGACCCAAGGGCGTTGTGTTAAGGTGTGTGTGTGTTGAGGGGGAGGTCACAGGTTCGAGTCATGTGACTGTCCTTTTAGTAAAACATTTTTATATTTTTCTTTTTGAAACAGCTAAAGATTAAGCTAGAATAAGCAACTTTAACAAAGGACTTAAAACTAGAGCTTATTAATAAGCTAGAAAAAGGATGCTTAAAAGTGACAGTTTGGCAAAAGACCACTAGTTAAGACTGTTTGGCTATTTTTAAGACTCGATAAGCAATGAGAAAGACTATTAAGCTGAAAACAAACCTAAACCTAGACTAAATAATCACTAAGACTAGAAATAAGCAAAACACATGAGCTGATAAACAACTAAAACCACTTAGACAGTTTGACTCAAAAATAGGATTTAAAGAACTTTGACAACGATTTGCAGTCTAAATTTTGATCTAATAAGCATTAAGTTTAAGCTGAAATTTAAAAACAGATTAAATTCTAGACTCTTATGACAAAAATAAGCTAGACTTAAGCAAATCAGTTAAGTAGATAAACTAGAAAAAACAAGTGAAATGGACAGTTTGACATACTTGTTTTTGGACTTTTTGAAGATGAAATGACTACTTGATTCAAAATTTTAAGACTCATAAGCTATTTTGACAAACTGAAAACTTGAGACAGATTGAAAATAAACTATAATAAACTAAATGCAATCAAAGTAAATCAAAGTTTAGCTTGAATCTGACCACAATTAATCTACAATACCAAACTTTTAAAAGCTAACACTACTAGACTGATTTGGTTCTAAAATTCTAAAAAAGGCTATTCCAAAGTCTACAAACTCAAAACAGTTGCAAATTGATGCTAATGAAACTCATTTTGATCACAAAAACCACAGCTCAAGTAGGATTTTAAGAAATTCATCAAATAAGCAGTTGAAGCTTAGTTTGACTAGCAGACTTAAGTCTTTGATGAAACAAGCTACAAAACTGAACAAAACTTATTCTAATATTACTAAAACTAGCATTTAGACCTATCTAAAGCTTATGAAATCCATTTTAATCACTAAAAACTAGCTGCACACAATTCTTATTGTCAAAACTGCGTATACCAAACACCCCTTTAAAACTAGAAATTCCTATTTATAAGCTAACACAGACCAAATTAAGCTCTAATTTATGAAAAAAGATTAAAACTATGATTATCAAAAACAATTAAGCAAAAACTTAGGAAAAATAAGCACTATATATTAAGCTACACTAATAAGCAGTTTTAACTACTTAATGAACAGTTTGATATAAAACTCAAATTAAACTAATTCTAAGCTAGGAACTTAACATAATAAGCTACTATAAGACAGATTAAGCACATTAAGCACATTTATAAATAACAAACAAGTAGATTAAGCATATTAACAAGCTAAAGCAGAAATTAAGCTAAAAAGAGTAAAAGTGAACATAACATGTCCTTTGCTCAAAACAAGGACTTAAACTGCTCTTTAGAGCTTAATCTACAAGCTCCAGCTTATTTTCATAAGCTGGTACAGTCCAATAAGCCCATCCATTTCTGGCTTATCATCCACACTTAAGCTTATAATGATTTTTAAGATGATTTGAATGATTAGCTTATTTAGTTTAGCTTTAAAAGAGCTCAACTGAATAAGAACTAGCTTATGAGGTAATTAAGAGCTTATTGAGTTTATTAGGTTACTTCTAAACACATTTAAACCATATTTGCATAAAAGTAAAAACAATGATTCAATACGAAATTTAAAATGAAACTAAACTTTTATTAATTGAAAAAAGATTACAAACTTTGAAAGCAAAATTACATTAATGAAAATACAATAAGCTGGAAATTAAGCTAAAACTACACTAGATGATAACTGTGTGATTCCCCGCTTCTATTTATAGCTAGTGAGGAAGGTTCTAGGCCACGGGGAGCGTCCATTTGCTTCAATCTTGACCCTTCAATCATAACAAACTCCCATCCATCATTTTTCACCCTTGGATCATCATCTACGTCTCATTAGCCAATAGGACACCTTGGGATTTCCAAGGTGTCAGTGAATGATGTAATACTTGCTACATAAGCCTTCTAGAAAAGAGGGACGTGTGGAAATATTGGATTTACTCTTTGTTCTCCGTTGCATGTGAAAATGAAAATGAAAGAACCACAGTAAACTTTGGGCATTTTATACTTTTGAAAGTTTGGGCATTTTTATTAATTAGGCTTGGGACAGTTGGACTTGTCATGTATTGGATTTTAGACTTATACATTTTTTTCATGGACTTGGTAAATTGAACTCGGTCCAATAAATGGGTCCAGGTTAGCCCATAGAAATAAATGAGTCCCCTGCTTTGTTTTCTCACGCTCTTCCAATCTCGTGCTCGGTTTTGTCCTTTTTGGCTTTGTTTTTGTCCTTTTATGAATATTTGTTACCTGCACAACACAATTAACAAAACAGACAAATACAATGTATTTTCTATTTGTTTTTGGTCATTTAAGCTCGTTTTAATAAAGTAAATTGATATGTGATTAAACACATATCAGTTTCCGAACGGATTGAAACCATCAACAACCAACCCTAATTGGAAGTTTCTTTTTTCTTTATCAAATTTCGAAACTAGGCTGTCAAAATTCTTCCATGCTTTACCATCAACCTGGTGCCGCATCTTACCGTTCTCCGTAGACTTTCTAGTAGAATGCCAAGTCATATGCTTTGCAGTGTGATTTAAATTGTACAGAAATTATAGTCTAGGAATCAAAGGAAAGTAACGCAACATATTGCTAGGAACTTTCTTCCTCATTATGTTCTTGTCTTTCCACTTGTTCGTTTTGCAAACTGGAAAAAACTACAAATATTTGTTAGCTTCCCTTTGAAATAAAAAGCAATAATTTTCACAAGCATGTATCGAATCGTACCCTAACCCAGTCATTTTAAATATCTTCTTTATTTCATATTATGAAGGTGGGAGTTTGTATCCTAACCTGACGGGAAATGCCTCCTGGAGAAATTTTAACGTATCATTGAATGAACTATCAGTCCATTTACTACTCGCCTTTAGATGCATAAACTTTGCCATAAAGTCCAATGGAGTCATAAAATCACAACCCAGGTACAGTTCCTTGTTGACACTGGTGTATAACTCCTCAAACTCGTTAGGTTGAGGAGGTGTTGTTGCTTGAGTCGACTTGTTACTTGTCTCACCAATATTTCCTTGAGTTGTCTTATTTTGTTCATTATTTGGAGTAATATCACGAAGATCATTAAGGAACGCAACCATGTTACTCATTTGAGATTGTGTTGTGTTACATACTATTGGCGGAGGATTCGGTTCATCGTGATTATACCATGTTTGATAATTTGGGTCCCACCCATTTGGCCTATGTGCCTTCTAAGATCGGCGATAGATACTTAAGTTACATTACGATAACGAAGACATAGACATTTTATATTTCCGTAACTATTCAATAACGGCTTGCAATGCTCGAGGAATACGGTAAGACCATCATAAAATTGTTTGCGACAATTTTTCTCTAAAAGGGTCTAACTCTTACCAATTATCACAAAATTATTTGCAATAACGTTTCTCTAAAAGGGTCCAACTCTTATCAGTTATCATAAAATTGTTTGCAACAATGTTTCTCTATAAGGGTCCATCTTTAGGGCTTACTTCAGTGTTTATTTCAAAAAATTAAAAAATAACAAAAATCAAAAATCATACCTTAAGCTTATTTTATGGCTTATTTCCGTGTGTGGGGAAAAGAAGAGAGAGTTATGTTATACCACGAGCTAGCTCACTAGGATATCATTAATCATGATCCAGCGGAAGAACCAAATAATACAATCAAAATTTAAAACAATGTGTTACTGCTACTGCTAAACATTATGCCTTTCATTTATTTGATTGATCAGGATACAAAGGCTTACTATACTACTAACTACTAATAAGCTATCTACTAAAGCTAGGCTCTACAAAGACTTGACGCCTAGAGTACACACTTCCACCTTTAGTTTACATTGTGAAATTGAATGAATGATAAACCTAGAAACCTCCTACCCCTCTTTATATTACAGAGGGGATAGGGTTAAAAGACAAATAAGATCAAATAAAAATGAGGAAACTTATAAATTAGCCATGAAATAACTGTTTGACTAATCTTCAATTCAGCATTAATGTTGATCTTTAAATCTTTTAAGGCTGAGATTAAATACTGTTTGACTAATCTTTCAATCATGCATTAATGTTATTCCAAATTCCGCTTTGTCTTGTAGGTCCTACCATCTTTTAATATGTTTTTGTCAAATCAACTCAAAGTATAATTCCGAACAATATTTTTCCCTAGTTGATAATGACAAATACCAAGAAGCACAAGCTTCCCCTGAAGCAATAAAGATGAAGAACTTCCCCTTAATCCATGCACTCTTCCCCTTTTTGTCATATCAAATAGGGGTCTTCTGAAAATGAGCAACTTCCCCTCAAATAGCGCATGTAGTGAATCTTGAACTCAGTAGGCTCCAAGTAGTGATCAATGATGAAGAAATATTAAATAATACGAATTTGTTAAAGAGTTAAATTTCCCAAACTGTGGTCTTATATATCCTGTTTATCCACAAGATGTCAGAGTCTTATTCTCCCTGCTGTGTCTAAGTAGGACCTATGTCCCCTCGTTGACACATCCTCATTCCTCTATTAAATGAGACACTGAGCACAATAACGTAACTCCTTAAAGTGATAGCAAATGTCCGTAAGTAAGCATCATAAGTAGATCGTACACCTATGCGAATTCATCAAGTCTCGTCACCCCCCCAACCCGCCTTATAATCACGAACCAAGTTATCTTAAAGGTGACCACTCCTTCAAGAATATGATAAAACACAAAACCTGTGAAAATCACTACAACCATCAAATAAGTAATAATCAAATGTCTTTGCTTCAAATAATCTCCAAAACGAGGACAATAAACATCATCATCGTTCAAGATCCAAACTGTCCAAAACCCAAAATGTGTGTGTCATCCGATATCGGCAGCGCTAGCGTACATAACTACTATATCGGACCAAAGCTACCCTGTACATAAGAACCAAAACTGTCATTAGTGAACATATTTCTGTCTCAAATCTATCACTAAAGCTGTCACTAAAACTGTTGCTGATGGGTTGCAAATACTACACTTTGATCTGCCAATTTCTTCAACCACACAACAAACACCAGTAGGAAGTAACACAACCAATAGACACCGTTTGGAAAAGCCAGCAAAAATCGTGAACTAAACCAGCAGTAACCACGAGCGTTGAGTATGAACAATGAGCAACCACTAGGAACACCAGTAACCTAGCAGGATAACGATAACGAACTTGTTACATGGAAGTGACTAAACCTTTTGCATATATGTGAAGATGTTCATTATATGACCATCAAACAATCTTCCTGGCTGCTAATACCATGCCCGGATCATCGACCAAAACATGTATCATATGTTACACAACCAAAAAAACAAAAACACGTATCTATTCCTGCTGCCTTTCAAGCCTGCGCTTTTAATGCTTTCTACTAGGGGTTATAAAAACCCTAATCTTTCATTTTGTGGTTCAAGCAACAAAAAACAATACAACACGCGCATAATCCGAACATAAACAAATCCAAACATACATAATCCACCTTCTTTTCTAAAATAGTGCTTTACAAAACATGCTAATAAACAGTCTCAGTTATTGGTTCATTGTGGTCCCAGACCTACCTCCCATAACCCCCATTGATCATCTCAGATAACATCACAACAATAATATAGGGTTTGAAAAATGAACAAAAATTTTGTATCTCAAGCTAAAGTTTCATCACGTTGATCCCAGATCATAGCCTCCCCATAGCCAGTGAAAAATAAGGGGTTTGGTCCCAGACCAACTGCGGCATTATTATGTTATGCAATAAACAATTTATGAACAAAAAGATCAAATCAAGCAGAGATAAATATAATCGAACCATATCATTTTCAGAATAGGTCTTCAAGAACATCAAGGACAGCAAAACGACGACACCGTTGTAGATCCTAGATCGAGAGCCCATGAGGCTCATACCACAGTGTTAACCAGATCTAAGCTCATCTAGGATATCATAACCATGATCCAGCGGAATAACAAATAATACAATCATAATTAAGAACAAGGTGTTACTACTAAACATTAAGCCTTTCAATTATAGTTTATCAAGATACCAAAGCTTACTATGCTACTAAGCTGACTAATAATCGAGCTACTAAAGCTAGGCGTCTTACAAAACCTTGACGACCTAGAGGTACACACACACACCTTTTAGGTTTTAACAAGTTGAATGAATGAATGATAAACCAGACGACGCCTACACCCCGCTTTATAATACTAGAGGGTTAAGGTTTTACATGACATTAGAAAGATCAAATAAAATTAGAAACTATAAATCAGCATGAAATACTGTTTGACTAATCTTCAATCACTAATGTTGATACCTTTAATGCTTTTAGCTGACATAAATACTGTTTGACTAATCTTTAATCAGCATTAATGTTATTCCAGCTTTGTCTTGTAGGTCCTCCATCTTTAATATGTTTTGTCATAATCAACTCAAAGTATAATTCCTAACAGAGTAAGAGGATAGAATTAAACCATAGAGGAAAAGAATAGAAGAATTAAACTATAGAGGAGGAGGAGGAGGTGTAGTGCTCGTGTGCTCATGTGATGTTTATCGGTAGTGGTGGGAGTCGGTGGTGGTGTGTGAAGGTGGTGTATAGTGCTGGAGGTGGTGAATGAGGCGGTGTTGTGGTGTATCATCGCTGTGAGGAGGAGGAGTGTTTATCATTTTTTTTACTATGTGTTAATACTAAATTTGCTTTTTACATTATTTTCTTTACCGAGGACTATTACCGACAAGTCCTCGACAACACTTTCATAGTTTTTTTCTTTTAGTGACTTGGCGGGATAATGAAAATGTTAGAGGGAATTGCAAAAATTATTCCCGAGGACATATGAAACTTTTCAGAAGACATGTCCTCTCCATGGTAAATTTACGTAAAAAAATTATTTTTTGTTGAAAAATATGTTAGTCTTATATATGATTAAAGTTATTTAATTAAAAGTATGTAACTAAAAATTTTATATTAAAATATTATCAAAAAAAGTTGTTAAACAGATGAGTCGAGATGGTATCGTTATACATTAGATGTTAAATGGATGAATCGAGGTGGTATCGTTATACAAGACATGTTAAACGAATGAGTCGAGATGATATTAATATATATTAGATGTGAAACAGATGAGTCGAGATGATATCATTATACATGAGATGTTAAACGAATGAGTCGAGGTGATATCGACATATATTAGATGTTAAAAGATGAGTCGATTTGGTATTGATATACATTAGTTGTTAAACGGATGAGTATAGATGGTATCGTTATACATGAGATGTTAACTGGATGAGTCAAGATGGTATTGATATACATCAAATGTTAAACGGATGAGTCAGAATGGTATCGTTATACATGAGATGTTAAACGGATGAGTCAAGATGATATCGTTATACAAGACATGTTAAACGAAAGAGTCAAGAAGATATCATTTGTTATATTAAATATTGATGGTGTTGTCGTGTAGGTGAAATTTTAATAGCTTTTAATTATTTTAAATTTATTATTTGCCGACATTGGCCTAAAACAATACCTTATCACTGGCATGTACCCATCGATTAAGAGTTTCGTTGGTAAGTAGGGTGTCGAATCACTCAGACCGAGATAAAAGTACTTTCAATATTAATACTTTGGTTTTTCTAATCGATAGTCTAATCTATCCTAAACCTATGCTAAACCTATGTTAATCCTAGATCTAATGGAAAAAGGGGGGTTTTCAGTCTGAGAGACTAACACGGGTTTAGTGGTGACTAAAACCAATTCAAGACACTAAAACATACACAAGCAAATTAACAGAAGATAAAAGAGCGGTCTAGTCAAATACAAGAAAACTGTATTAACCATTATTAATCTAATCAAAACATTGGTTTATTTATTTAGTGCAATGATTACTTATCTCGAAGCGGCATATCATTCTTAAGACTTAGGCGTTACTTCTTCTTAAGACCTAGACACGTAGAATCCGGTCACAATTAAACGCATCCGCATAAAGCATCCTTATTTGCTAATTATAATCTATTAGGGATTAAAGCAATGGTGATCTTGTTAAACCCTAGCTCATAGAGACTTTACCCACTTACTGCTCAATGGCAATTCATACACTAGTAGTCCACTAACCAAGTCTTTACCAATTAATTAAGAACGTACTCGTTGATACCAAGGTCACCTTATGGCCCAACTAGGCTCACAATCAAAGGGGAAAGATAGGTCGTATTTGTGAAGCATATCCTTAGCACAGTTTTAGAAGGATAATATTTGTGATCCTATGATTCTAGATGTATAAATCACTATATGAGAGTTATCCTAGTATCTAGATTACTTGGTCTGTATCACTAGATGCAGTTGAATGATAGGTCGCATACAAAAGCACGTAAACAAGTATAAATTGATAAACATAAACAAGCATACAACGATAAATTAAGAAATCAAGATATAAACAAAACCAAACATTCAGATCTTCATAATAATGGCTAATACCCGAAGGTATTAGCCATCAAACATCATAAATAATAAAAGAGTAATGGTTTAGCCAAGGTAAACTAACCGAGTTAACGAATGATACCAAAAACAAAACGATTACAAAAGTATAAGAAATTAAATGTTGTCTCCTATGGATTGGAATGCGTTGCAAGACCTCTTCTGCTCTTTTTCTCCTCTAAAAATTAACTTTTGTGGTTTAGGTATCGAGAATATGATTTAGCACACCTAAAACTCGTTTTCGAGTTTTGTATTTATTGGGTCTGGAGTCGGTGTTGATACGGCGTATCCAAGGTATTGGATATGTCGTATTGGGGGTTTCTTATAGTAGGGACCACGTTTGATATCTTCCAGAATATTCACATACTATATCTCCAATACGACGTATTGGTCTTCACTGGATACGGCGTACTGATCAAGTTTCCTTTGTGGTCTTTGGTGAGTGCAGGCACAGATACGCTGTATCTTCCTTGATGGATACGGCGTATTGGTTGTTATAATAGTTAATCTTCAAAATATATTCCTTTAAGCTCTAGAATGTACGCCTTTTGCTAATATTCACCAAGTACTTCAAAATTACTGTAATTCTCAAATATAAACGATTAAGTAACAATTCTTTGCAATAGTTATACAAAATGGGTTAATTACATAGGATAAATGATGCTATAAAATAGACGTTATTTTATGTCATCAAATATCCCCCCACTTGAATCCTACTTGTCCTCAAGTAGCCTTTAGAAGTTTAGTAAAAATGTATCGCTAAGGATATTTTCCGTTAAAGCATTTATTTGATCTATTACAAGTACACAACCAAACACCTCATGAAATAGGAAGATGAAAACACTCAAATCACTCAACTAATCTATGTGGTAACATGTAACTAATTCGCTCAATTGCTCAGTCGTGACGAGTATTCTATCATAAGCTTGGCAAGGATACACATCTCCACCGCTAAAGCTAAGGAGTAACAAGTTTATAAAGGTAAATATGGGTTTATATGATAAGGCTTAAGGTTGAAAATTCTATAATCTTTCACCAGAAGTACCACTTCAACAAGGCAGCTAAAGCACACATACATGGCCGTAATGACAGAATAGACATGTGTGTTCGATCACATCCTCATTCAAATTTAACCAACGGTTAGGATGAAGAATGATATAGGGTAGGAACCTTCTAACTGTCACTAAAAGTCATAAACCAACGAGGCAGCTGAGACATGCATACATGGTCATAACGACGGAATAGACATGCACGCTCGTATAAACCCTCATTCGCGTAAAACCAGTGGCTAGTCATTAGAAAAGAGAAGTAACTTGTTGTTAAATAAAAATTACAAAACAAATAGATTAAGTTTAAAATACATGTTGCTAGACACTTTTTCCTGACCGCTACCATGATAAAAACACAACTATTTACATCGTCTTAATCATAGATAAAAAACAACAACCTAAGTTGGCGTTCCCGTAACGGTTAACTTTCCAATCATCCCATACTTTATATACTTTAGAAGGCAAGTGGCGATATCTTCCACTTTATACAATAATCTACATCATCAATTTGTATCAACGAATAATCGATCCTTCGTGTAATTCCTTCGGTAGTTGCGAAACGATTATCTTCAAACTTTCCTTCTCTTTTTTGTTGCGATTTTTTTAATTTTTTCGATTTTTTAACACTATACTACGAAACTCGGTGTAATTTCACCATCTTCACGATCATAATAATTCCAGATAATTCCTTCAATAATTCCTTCATTCTTCGGATGTACCAATAATTGCGATGGTAATAAAAATACATGAGTTTTGACTATAATATACGTTCACATTTGCGATGTGCAAATTTCCTCCAACCGTACCAAAATAGACACAAGATTTGGGAAATACAAACTTTACACTTTAAGAAACTAGCAACTGTAAAATAAACTTAATCTAATAGGGTAGACTAAGGTGTAAAGGTGTAACGAAACAAATAATTGGTGTAGTTCCTATAGGATTGGCTCTACAGGTTGTTCTAGGGGTATCTTACTCTTAAAATGAGAGTAAACAAAGGGTTTATACTGGGGTTAACTAACCAGTGTAGTTAGTTAATAAGCAACACGTAAAGGCGTTTTGGGTGTAATCCTAAAATCTACCAGTTTAAACAAGTTATTCCATCTAAATCCATAGTACTCATCACCATGGTCTCGAGTGATAACCAAGCCAGGTTCTAAAGTCTACAACATCACCGACACACTTATATTTTGTGGAATTTGGGTAAACATTTGGAAACGGATAGGTTAAATCCCCACAATATCTAACAAGGATTATTTTGTGAAGATTATGTATCAAGTAATTTCACAAAAGTATGCTTAAAAAAATAAATTTGAGCATAATTTAAGCATTTTGATGTGAAAATTAGGACAAGTAAACATTCTAATTCCACCCCCCACTTGAATTATACAACGTCCTCGTTGTATAGATAAAACATTAATACGGGAATTAAAATAATTAGAATGAGAAACTCCCTTGATATTTGCTTGGTAGATTCTCCATGTTGAGTTTAATTAAGCAAGAATTCGTGTTGAACAGCCGCCTTGAGGTTTTAAGACTCCAACATTACACGATCTCCAGATTTGTAAATTCTCCACCAACATTCGTTAATATTTCTTTCACAAGGTCCTGTGTAAAATATAGGAAAAACATGTGCATTCCTATCTTGGTATCTACAGTTAATTTAAACTAAACTAAACAAACTAAATACGAGTCAGTTTGGTGAATACGCCGTATCATGTGCGTGAATACGCCGTATTGCTAGAACTGACAATAATGTTTTTAAAGTGCATAAAAAGTAAAGACTGATAACGTCCAGACAATCAATACGCCGTATGGTACAGAGCGAATACGCCATATTGATGTCTGGGAAGACAAACTTGATAAAATTAAATGACATTCCAAGTTGTCTCCCGGGAAGCACTTTTGTTTACAACGAAGTCTTTAAGTTAGAATTTTCTTCAGCTTCTCTTCACCATTCTGTCTCATGCACGCTAATGTGCCCGTATGTGAGCCATTCTTCCATCTTTGCATCTCGAATGTAATCGGGTCCTAAGTTTAATACTCCTTTGTAGAACCCTTTAAGCTTTTGATATGAATGTGAGATTCCATTCTTCTTATATTCATCACTTACCTTCAGTAATGATGGGATCTTGTTGCATTATGTACATAATAAGAAACACTAGCTAAACAAGATGATCCGGAGGTCGGGGAGGATTAAACAAGAACTTACCTATATTATTTAGAGAGAAAACAGAAAGATGTGTATGTGTTTTAGAGAGAGAAAGAACATACACACACTTTTGTGAAATGATACAAATAAATCCTCACCCCTCCATGGAAGTATAGAGGGGGTATATATAGGTCAAGACAAGGGACACTATACTAATTTAACAATTATAGTCCTTGCGAGTCTTGCCTACTGATAACTAATGTAATTCCGGGTTTAGTTAATAAATCTGATTTAGACGTTGGAGCATCATTGTAAACAATGCTTGGAAATTCATTCTCAAAATCTTTAAAGAAGTCTAAATCATCAAAACAACTGACCGTAGGCTCGGGTGGCGGAAATAAAGGCATATTGACTTTTTCATTATCATTTTCCGAATCCGTTTTCAAATCATTGGTAGAAAATATTTTATAAGAAAAAAGAGTTTTTGTCAAAAATTACTATGTAATCTTCATACAACGATCATCGTCAAATGAAATTTTAAAGTCAATTTCATCGTTAAGAGAACTTACCGTGGGTTCACACGCAAAGTGTATTTTCAATTGAAACCTCGTCCTTAAAGTCGTATAGCTGGGAATTCTGGTTCACAGACATCTGACAGGCCGTGAATGTCTTCATCATACCAGATTCTACCATACTTAGCAGTTTCCCAGTTAAACACTTTCCTACGTTTTTGAGCTTTTTCTTCCTCGAGCTTGATGTATTCCTCCATAGTAATATTCGAATCGTCCATCCTGTAACAATCTTACTAGAAAAACTATTAAATAATTAATATGTCGTATTCAGTGAACTGAATACGTCGTAAACCAAACAAGTAGCAAACGCAGAAATACTAAACTACTCTAAACTAACACATTAATCTAAGGTTAGATACTAATGTTAAAAACCAAAATATAAAATAAAAATCAAGATTAATTTTCACTCCCCGGCAGCGGCACCAAAAACTTGATGTGTCGTTGTGTGGAGTATATTTTTATGATTCAAGTTTTAAATTTATATTTTGCCGACTTAACCAAAAATAACACTTACCGGGCAGTGTACCGGTCCGGTGTAGATTCATGGTAATCGGGTGCCCGAACACTTGTAAGCGAGGTTTGAAAAAAAAAAAAAAACATCTCTCAATTTATTAAAAATTTGGTTTATCTAATATTTTTTTATCCTAAGTCCAAGCTATGCTTATCCCTAAGTTAGTTTCTAATCCTATATTCTAACAGGTTCAAAGTGCGGGGGGGGGGGTTCATCTGGGAACTGGCATGGGTTTGGTTATGGAATACTACAATCTAACTCAAGTCCTTTAACCCACGCAAGCAAATTAACATAAGATAAAATGTAGCGTTCAAGCTATATAATAGAATACTGTACAATCCATCATTAATTCCGATTAGAAGTTAGTTTGTTATTTAGTGCAATGATTACCATTATCTTGAAGAGGCATATCATTCATAGACTAGGCGGACATTACTCAAGACCTAGACACATTAATTCTGTCCGCTATTAAAGCAATCGCATAAAGCATCTTATTTATTAGAATTATAATCATTTAGAGGACGACATCTTGTATGTCGAACGAACCCTTGCCATAGAGACTTGACCACTACTGATTAATGGTAACTTGTGTAAGTGTAGTCCACAATCCAAACTATACCAATGATCAGAACTTATTAGTTAGTACTAAGCCACTACCTACTACGGTACAACCAGTTCAATCGAGGCAAGCAGGACGTTATTAGTGATCCTATTTGTTCCACCTATACATATACTATACATGAACGAGCTAAATCCCATACCTTAGCTACGCCCAAACGAACACCAGGAAGTGCAGCACATTAAATATGTAGGACTATACCCAGTGAATAATAGGTCGCATACATAAGCACGTAAAAAGTATCAGTGATAAAAATAATACAATAAATCAACGATAAATAAGAAACCGGGAAAATCACATACAAAAACAAACATTCAGCTCTTCTAAAACAATTGGCAATACCCGAAGTATTAGCCTTCAAACATCATAATTAATACAAGAGTAAATGGATTAGCCAAGGTAACTAAGTCGTGTTAACGAATGATACAAAAACTAACGATTTTCAAAAGTATAATGAAATTAACACGTTGTCTCCTATGGATTGGAATGCGTTGTCGAGACTCTTCTGCTATTTTTCTCCTCTTGAAATCGACTTTGTGACATTTTTACAGGTATCAAAATAATGATTTAGCACACTAAAACTTATTTTTGAGTTTCGAATTTATAGGTCTGGAGTGGGTGTCGATACGCATATCCAATGTGTTGGTGATACGGCGATTAGAGTTTCTTGGAGAGGGGAACCAGGTTTTGTTAATTCTAGAATCATTTAACCTTCTAATCTTCAATATGGCGTATTGATCTCTCTGATACAGCGTATTGGTATTGTAACCTTCGTGGTCTTTGGTGTGAGTAAGCACAAATACCGCCGTATCTTCTTCATGTATACGGCGTCTTGGTAGTCAGAAATAGTAATCTCAAAATTTCTTCTTTAAGCTCCAAAATGTCGTGCCTTTTTAGTCAAGTTTCACCAAGTACTCCATAATTACTGCATTCTCAAATATAAACAATTAAGTAACAATTCTGATAACATTAGATTCACCCTTATAACACAAGATCCGGAGGCATGGTAAAGTGAAAGAGAAATTGAGCCATGTTATTAAGAGAAAGTCGTAAGACAATGGGAAGTTTTTGTATGTGGATGAGAGAAAAACCAAGAAAACACACAACTTCAAACTTTACAAATGGTGAACTTCTATACCGCCTACCATAGAAGTTATGGAGGGGGTATTTATAGTCCCGACATCGACTAGCTAAACTAACCCAACCCGACTATAAATGATAAATGTAATTCCGGATTAGTCACCATATTTTAGGGCTAACAATCTTCCCCCAATATGTGGACATACGGAATTACTTACAATGTTCCTATCAAGTACAAATACAACACAAATAAAGTCTTTCAAAGCTGAAGATGTCTTTTGAGTTCTCTTGGTCTTGAAACTTTTACTCCAGTGTCTTTAATTGTACAGGAACCATTATAGTATGTATGAGTTGGATTAACTTCCCCCCCAATTCATGCAGCATATCTTGAAAACTTTCTTCATAGACTTCTTGTTGGCGAAGTTTCAGAATTAGCTTCTCCCCAAACTAACATCCCTATTTTGAGTAGATTTTGAAACTTTGATGTAGCTAGAAAAAACTTCTATTTGACATTTACATGCACATTGGAATTTTGTAGAAGTAGAAAACCACATCAAATACTACTGCTACTTGTCATTAGGTCTTGGTGAATATTCGTTCGGGGGTACATGCAAGGAATCAGCAACAATTCTTCTGACGTATGCAGAATACTTCATAAACCATACTTAGTAAAGTAGTCTACACTACTTCCCCCTGGAAGTTGACATGATAACATCAAAGTCAACTAAGTCTCGGATGTACATATTTTCCCCCATGATGATTGTGAACACTCGGAAGCATCATTTTCGTGTACGTCCATATACTCGAGAAGTTCTTGTCATAAGCATCAATCTTGAAAAGTTATGAAAGACATTGAAGAACTTTTGAAGGATTTTGCTTAGACTGTGAAGTACCATTGACGTTCTGTAGCTTCAATTATCTTGTGAGAATTGCTGATCACATCTCAACCTTTAAACTCTCTGGCTAACTTACCAACCTCGTATTCTGTCGGCTATTGTTGTGATCACTTGGTGAAGTAAACCCGATATACCAAACTTGAAAATCAAGTAGAATCTCCCAAATTTGTTACTTAATCTTGCGTTGTTGTTGATTGAAGAACGGTGCAAGATTAAATCTATAAGTAGTCTATACTCAACTTGAAAAGTATAAGAAGTACAACACCTCTTGAAATTATCCACATCGACATCTGCGTGTGACACTGAGTACAACAACGTAACTCCTTTAAGTGATAGTAAACCCTGAGCACTTATAATGAGTAACTCCTTACATTCCAGAAAAAACTATATAATCCAAGTCTTAATAATAAGTTGTATACATTCAAGCAAGTCATCAATCGATAGATTGGGTTTAAAGAAAAGGGGCAGAGAGTAGAAGGATGACTCGATGATGAAATAAGTAGACGCCTTCGTGAAACCCACTTCAATATCAAATAAGGGATACCAAATCCACTTCTTTGGGGGGGATCCACTTGTCATCGAATCCGAATCTTTAGCCATTTGTCGTTTTAGTGAATCTTATTCGGATTGTTTTTAGTGTTATGTATCCTGTTTGTTGTGTTGTTGTTCGTGAATGTCGTTGAACTAAGAAAAATGGTATTTTTAAATGTCGTTAATGAATCCATATTTGTCTGGTCAAACTTGTCATGATAGCATTTTATTCCCAGCTCAATCTACTAACATAAGCCTAAAATATATAAAACCATGTGGTTGAAATCGTTGTTGAAATTGAAGTACGTGAAATTTTGTAATGATTAATGAACTTAAAACGATGACCGGTGCACAAACTTTGAGCTTGAAATGATTAACGGTTGATTAAAACTCAAATAGGGACTAACGGTGCAATGACGGTTTACTTTGGAGGGCTAACGGGCTGTTTTATAGCAATTAAGGACTAACGGTGTAAGGTTAATTCAACTTGAAGGTTAATGATGCAACAATGGATGAATGGTGAATTGGTTATGAAATCCAGGGGCCAAAGTTGCCAATTTCGAAGTAATTTTGAATTATATAAAAAAACACGTCCCTCCCTTTTTTCTTTTCTTCATCGATTGAAAATTTACAAAAATTAAACGAATTAAAATCTTTTCTCGCGGAATGCTACGGTTGTTGTCGGTGAAAAATCAAATATACCACGTTGATCGAAAACGAATCACGATCACATCGATATAAGTTATAAGTCCCGTAGATAACCGGCACTCGAAATCGAAAAATCCGAAATGGCTTAAAACGTGTAGAGTTTATTCCTATTGAATTGGTAAATCGGTTTCCACACAAAACAAGTTGTTCGGTTCTAAAGCTAATGAGTAGTTCGGTTCCAAAGCTTTGAGTAGTTTGGTTTGAAGTTGTTCGGTTCCAAAGCTAATGAGTAGTTCGGTTTCAAGTTGTTCGGTTCCAAAGCTTTGAGTAGTTTGGTTTGAAGTTGTTCGGTTCCAAAGCTTTGAGTAGTTCGGTTTCAAGTTGTTCGGTTCCAAAGCTTTGAGTAGTTCGGTTTCAAGTTGTTCGGTTCCAAAGCTTTGAGTAGTTCGGTTTCAAGTTGTTCGGTTCCAAAGATTTAAGTAGTTTGGTTTCAAGTTGTTCGGTTTGACAAAATATCAAACACCTTGAACGCACCTTTCTTCGACTCTTGTTTCTGCCAAGTTTGTACTTGTTTCGTTCTACAAACCTTGTAAATCACCAATAAGCTCAACCAAAACAATGATAAACACAGTAATAAGCTTGTAAATAAGCTTTCTTAACCCAAATAAGCCACGAGCCTAAAAAAAATACCAACTATAAACTTGCTCATATTGAAACGAAAACAAAGAAATCTAATGTTCGACGCAAATAAAGCCACAAAATGAACATAAAATAATGTCCCACAAAATGAATCTGTTGTCCCACAAAATGAAGGAACGAATTCACAAAAAAACCAACGTGTAACAATATGAGAAATGAAATATTAAGCCCAAAAGAAAGTGAGAACAATGTGTATTATCAAGCCCAAATAAAATAGAGTTAAGTACATTTTTGGTTCTTGTGGTTTGGTGCGTCTTTTACTTTTGGTCTAAAATTCAAAAAAGGTTTGGTTTTGGTTCAAAAGACATAGTTTCGTTTCACTTTTAGTCTAAAAGACATAGTTTCGTTACACTTTTGGTCCAAAAGCCATTGTTTCGTTTCACTTTTAGTCCAAAAATTTTAGTCCAAATTTACGGAATTGGACTAAAAGTGGAACGAAACCAAAAATTTTAGTCCAAATTTACGGAATTGGACTAAAAGTGGAACAAAACTATGTTTTTGGACCAAAATCAAACCTTTTTTGAATTTTGAACCAAAAGTGAAAACGCACCAAACCACAAGGACCAAAAATGTACTTAACTCAATAAAATAAGAAACATAAGAAAGAAAAAAAATAAGCCAAAACAATAAGTGTTAAATCACCACAACGAAATACAAACACAACACACACGAAAACAATTCACCCCGGTTTGCTCTTGATACCAATTGTACAAAATAAGAAACACTAGCTAACTTTGATCCGAAGGTGGGGAGGATTAAACAACAACTTAGCCATATTATTGAGAGAGAAAAAAAGGAAAGATGTGTATGTGTTTTAGAGAGAGAAAGAAAACACACACACACTTTGGTGAAATGATACAAATGAATCCTCACCCCTCCATGAAAGTATGGAGGAGGTATATATAGGTCAAGACAAGGGACACTATACTAACTTAACAATTCTAGTCCCTGCGAGTCTTGCCTAATGATAACTAATGTAATTCCGGATAAGTCAACATATTTTAAGGCTAACACATTGCTCATCAGTGTGGTGTTTAAACCTCAGATGTAATCGCACAATTTGGTAAGTTACTTCATCATCACCATTGTAAATGGTAATCATCCCTTCGAACCGTCTTGTTTTAATTCCAACTTCTCTGCATGTTTATTAAGTTTTTATTGTAGTTTTAAGTGTTTTTATGTTAATGTCCTTTATGCAATTGAAATTTTCAGTTTTAATGAAAATTTAAGTCATTTTTACTCAATAAGCTCTCAATAAGCTCATTAGAGCTTATTCTTGCCAATAAGCTCTAATTTAGCTCATAACTTGTTATAAGCCCTTTCATATTGTTTTAATTTGAATTAAGCTCATAAATGTCCTCTTGAGTGCAATTTGGAAGCCATTTGAAGTAATAAGCTCCCAAGAGCTTATTGAGCTTATTGCTCAGGTTTAGAGGCTAAGGAGCCATTAGGACAGGTTTTCTAGGCCACTCACTCAGAAAGAGTGGCCTTGGTTCTAAAACTTCAAAAATCCAAGGTCTAATCTCTAAATTCTTACTTAGCTTAATTTTTAGCTTAAACCTTTAGCTTATTTGCTTTTAGTCTTTGTAAACACATTAGTTTAAGTTGTTATTTGACTGTTGTAAGTTTTTTATTGCATAATTTTGTGTCACATTAGCTTTTTCTCAAAAAACTGTCATAAGTGTAGTATAAGCTAGTAGAGAAACTAGCTTATTTTCCTTAATAAGCTAGTATTTTTAGTTTTAAAATAGCTTAAGTAGGTTAAAATAAGTAGAAGTAGATAAAAGGTTTTTTAAGTTTTAGCTTAAAAATGGATTTTAATGCCTCTTTGGTTTGACAGTTTTTAGATAAAGGGGTGTTTGGCACAAGACCAAAACGGGTCAAAAAGGGTTTTGGCATGGGTTATGGTCACTTGGTCAATTTAAGCTCAAGTTTTAAGTCACTTTTAAGCTGTTGTTAAAACATTTTTAGTTGGAAAATTGTTTTCCAAGGTTTTCTAAAACCTTTTTCAAAACTGTGAAGGTTTTTAGAATCCCACAAGTGCTTATTTGATTAAGCACTTGTGGTTTGGGTTTAAGCACTAAACAAGGTGTGTTTTGTGTGTCTAAAAAGGCTGTCAAGAGCCTTTGTTCCCTTGACTTTATAAGTCAAAACTACCAAGTTTTTTTGTCACAGTTTGTAAGAAAACCAAAAGCCCTTTTTCATAATCAAAATTAAGCAAGTAAAAATGTTTTTCCAAAGCTAAAAAGTGGTGCACAAGTCCCTTTGCTATCATACTCCATCTGTTTGAGCTTATTTTATTGTTTAGAGCTTATTTGACAGCTTTTAGCAAGCTGTCAAATAAGCTACTAAAGCTAAGCTTAAACCTCCCCTGGTGCAAAGGGGAGAATTTAAGCCCTTTGTTCTCTGTCTTGTTGAGTTCTAAAGCCCAAGTCTTTGGCTTATTTTGAGAGTCCACAAGCTCTTAAATAAGCCCTCAAAGGCTCATCAGCCCTGATAAGCTTATTTTGTGTGCTTATTTTTAAAGCCCAAACATGCCTCTGCTGTTTTGAATCCTTAGGCTGTAGGATGCTTATCTTTTGATTCTAGCTTTATTGAGCCTATCCCATAAGCTCAAATTGTGTCCTAGTAAGATTTTTAGGTTAAGTTAGATAGTTAATGTGCTTATTTCCCTTTTTTTTTTTTTTTTTTTATTTCTTTAGCTTATTGTGTTCACAAGTCTCGGTAGCAAATTATTAGCTTTTAAGCTTATTTCATGTTTCTGTCACTTAAGCCCTTTTCCACACTTATAATTTAGCTTTTTTCCTTCCCTTTTACTTATTTAAAGGTTAGCATAAGCCCCTTTTTTCTTATTTTAGGTCCTTACTTAGTTATTAGACCATAAGTAGTAAGAAAGACTTAGTTTTATTTTTGGCTTTATAATGCATCCTAAAGATCTGTCAAAATAAGCTTATTTTTTTAAGCTATCTTTTGATAAAAGTGAAAAGTGCATTTGTTAAAGTTGTGGTAAGCATAAGCCCCTTAAATAAGTTTGTAGTTTTTAAGTTTTTTGCTAAAAATCATTTTTTAATAAGCCAAAAAATAAGCCATGTCGTAGGGTTGGTTTTGTACATCTTGATAGTGCGGGGTTACACGTTTTAACTAAAGTGTAAAATTTTAAATAACTTTGCCCGCCCTCCCCTTTAGTTTAATAATGTTACATTTCCTACCCTAAGTTTATAAAAAAAAAAAAAAAGGGGAAGATCTTTGGTCCGGGTGAGCAAGACTCGAACCCGGGACCAAGCATACATCCCCTTATATAATCCATCACAAAATCACGTTAACCACTGCGCCCTTGGGTCTTTTTCGGTTATAGACTCAAGGGCAACATTATTTATAAACACATTTTGGCACAATAAAAGCCCATAAGCTGATTAGCTGTATTATTCGGGGCTTATTTGATAAGCAGTGTGGTGGTTTGGTATTTTTCGTAGACCTTGATAGTGTAAAGTATTTTGTGTAAATTTTTCACATAATTTTTTGTAAACGGTTAATATTTTTTTATAATTTAATTTAGTTAAAAGGTTTTATAAATGCAAAATAAATACAAAAATTATCAAAAAAAAATTATTTTGCTTTTTTAGAAAATTTTCTTTTGTCATCTAGTTGTAGGAAAAAATATAAAAGTTTTCGTAGGTTCATTTTTATAACATTTCTCTCTTTTAAAGAACGGGTACCGGGTAACGGGTTTTTGTTTTGACTTGTTTTGGGACAAACGGAACTCCGTTTCGGTCTAGGTCTTTTTTCATTCTTCGTTATTTGAGGACCGTAGAGTACCGTAGAGTAGTTTAGAAGTGAAAATTTCTTCGTAGGGTTATTTTTAAAGATTTTAGGTTTTTCCCCCTTTGTTCGGGATTCGTGCTTCCGTTTTTCAGCTTAAATTCGTAATTTTTAGGATTTTCTTAAACGTTTTTATTTGTTATTGTTTAATTTGACTTTTCCACCTTCTCAAATCAATTCCTTCCTTCAAACTCAAATCTTCGACTGTATCGATTTTCCATTCCAGCCTCGTTGGGGATAAACGACCCGGGAACATTCTATACTACTTCTCGGTATCATTGATATTGTTGTTTTTAGATTATATATATATTTTATATTTTATTATATATTATATATATATAGTGTAAATTTTACCAATCAATTTTTGGCGCCGTTGCCGGGGAGGCTGTGAAGCCGATTATCGTTACGTTTGATCAATTGTGTTTGAAACTGTGAATATTTTCTTTTATTATAAAAATATAAAAAAAAGTACAAAAATAATTTTTCATTTCTTTTAGTATAATTATCAGAAAAAAAAAACCAAAAACATAAAAACATTGTCCATAAAAAAGAAATAAAAATTCACAAATTGGTAAAATACCAAAATATAATATTCTCAACTGAGGTATTATCATAATAACTTCCGGTGAACTTGTTGGTTCCCAACTCGAACAAAAGATTTAAAAACTTGCCTTTTGTGTCTCTTACGACGTACGGCTCACCTTGAAAAGTT
>BQNB010063726.1:0-35578 GCA_026074375.1 Tanacetum coccineum | reverse complement strand
TCGTTTTCGAGTGTTAGTGAAACATTTGCAGGTAATTTAGGGGGTAAAATGTTACTAAAAAGTATTAAATATTTGATGTTATCAAATACCCTCGACTTGACTTCTGCTTGCCCTCAAGTTGAACCTGTTAAAATATTTTATAAAAAGATTTTTCGAGAGTAAATTCAAGAAATAAATCTATAAAACACTTATGCTAGAAAACATCAAAGCCGAAAACCTCATAAAAAGGGGATAAAAAGTCACTCAGTTCTCCACTAGTCTAAGTGTTTCATTTTCAGGGTGATCGCTCAATTGCACAGTCATAGCATGTATTCTATTATAAGCTTGGAAAGTACACAAATCTGCACCAGTTAGAATTAAGGTTTAAATAATTCTTGAAGGCAACAAGGGTAATATGATTTAAAGGGTGATAAAGGGTTAGGATAAACATGGGATACACATTTAATGGTTGTTAATATAAAAACACAAAACAAATAGTCTAAAGAGATCTAAGGTTGTCATAACTAACTACTGTCCATCCATAAGTCCAAGAGTTTAAGTCCGAAAATTTGATCTTCAATTATGGGCTACTAGCTCCATTCTTCATAATTACTGAGATGGCTTTGGTGCAATAATGGGCTACTAGCTCTATTTTTATTTTGACTTTATTTGCACCATTTTTTCATTCTTTAGCGCATGGGTGACTTTTAATTGCACCATCTTTCTCTTCATTTTATTCCTTTAGAACATGCAAATGCTACAGGAGTTTATATCTTTATATTATTGCCCCTGCAGTATTTGATATTATATGCACACCCCCCACTTGAGATGAACAACATCGAAAGTGATGGTATAAGGGGTCTTTTATAGATCATAACTGATTGGTCTTCAACGAATGCATAAAATTTTCGTTTCTATTTCCCCGAACCATGGACTTAAGTGGCTAGAAATTTCAAAACAAAGATAACCATAGACTACAGGGTAGGTTAAGGCGAAAGGGTGTAACGATACATATAACATTGGGTGAAAAACATAGATTGGTTTGACAAAGGTGATCTAGGGGTATTTTGCACTCATAATAAGTGCAAAAAAGGGTTTATCAAGGGAGGTCAACAAGCAGTGTAACAAGTCGATAAACACACACATATAGGCTATTTGGGTGACTTCCTAAGTGTTGCCTTCTTGAACTATCTATTCCTGCTAATCAATTAGGTCTCGAAATGATGTACAAGCTAAGTTCTAAAGTCTACAATACTACCGGCACACTCAATATTTTGATGGATTTTTGAATAATATAATGGAAATGGAATATTAGGCTTAAATCTCACCAAGTAATAATAAAGGGTAATGTGCATTCGGCAAAGATTAATTCTAGTTATTTAAGAAAAATTTGTCAAATTGGCATAATTTTCAAAGAAAACTAGAAAATCGAAGGAAAACATACGTCAAGTATTAATTCTACTCCCATCCCCCTACTTGATTTGTGCAATGTCCCTATTGCACATTAAGGAAATGAAATAAAAAAAGAAAGAGTATAATTAAGACAAGAAACTCCCTGAGCATTGCTTTGAGATTTTAAATTTTGGCAGAAATCTTTTAGATTATCTTCGTTTTCCCGCAAGCTCTTTATCCCCATGTGATCACATAAACAAACTCAAGTATAAAATCGTTCTACAAGAATTATGAAGTGTACAGGAAATACAAACCTAATTCACTTTCGTAGGAATCACAGTTGCATTTAGCATCACTTGGTGACCTAAGTGGACGAGTTTAGTCTCGTGAAGGCTTACAGAGAACATACCCAAAAAGTCTATTTACGTATACAAGGTTTAGACATGTTTAAAATATTTTAAGATTTCAGGAGGAGGTTACGGCGTAACCGTGGTGGTTACGTCGTAATCAAGTGGTAAAATTTTTAAGTTTTTAAAGGTGTTACAGTGTAACCATAAACTGGATTACGTCGTAACTACAGTGGTTACGGCGTAAACTAAAGTTGTTACGCCGTAACTGCTGCATATTCAGCAAGGTTATCACATGATTATGAGTCAAGCCAGTCTCGATAATTACCTCCTAGCTTCTGAATCCTGCAAAATAAGGTAAGAAACATACAAACCAACTAATATGTAGAATGAAAGATAGTCATGGGGTGCCTCCCACAAAGCGCTTGTTTTTGTTTGAGTCACGAGCTTAACTCCACCCTTATTTGCCAAGTAATAAGGTGTTCATTCCCTCACTTGAAATTTAGTGCGAGTGAGAGTAGCAATGAACACCATGATTTGCTACTGGTTAGGGGAATGACAAATTAAAACCATACTGCTGCTGAGATTTCATTTCCTTTGATGATTGGCTCACTTGGTGTAGTAATTTCCGAATGAAGGTCTCACAATCATATGTCTTTATAACAGGTTATCATATTCCTTTTCGGCAACCCTTGTAATATTAGAAAATTCCTCCTCGAATTTGTTTAATTGCTTGTTAGACATATGATTTGTAGCCGGTGCTATGTAATCGTCTTCAGGTGGTGTGATGTGAACCATCTGAGGAGTCAAAGGTTGCATTATGCTATCATTTAGAGGAATATCATAATCCTATTCCTTTTCCCTTATAATTTTATCCTTATCATGGACTGGTCCTAGTGGTATATATGGTTTCACTACTGGTTTAAGGTTGGGTAAAGTGTGTATGGTAGGTGTTAGAAACTGCCTTAGCCTTCTACATCCTTGCTTGTAATGTCCCAATCGACATCCATGTCCCTTTCATCTTTATGAGCTTTCGCATTATGAATTTCCTCAGGATTTCCAATCACTCGAACGGTTTCGCGAGTTCTGTAAGGGCTACCCATTTGTTCCTTCAAATGTCCTAGAAACGGCGTAGGTGGTAAGTCACGAGGAACCGGCTCCTTTATGTTTTCCTTACCTATTGTTGTTATTGCCTTGACTTTTTCTCCTGTATTAGTGAGGACTTTATGGGTTAATTGGTAAGATTTTTCCTGTAGGTTCTTTATTCTAGTTTTAAGTGCCCTTATGTTCGATTCTGTGTTTTCAAGGATCTTCCTCATTCTTTCATCATCCGCGGTCTGTTTTTTAATTTTGTCTTTGTAAAATTTGATGATGGTTTCTTTCAAGGATTCCATATATATTTCATGCTTGATTACCTCGTCCTCTTTTTTGAGAGGGTACTCCTTGGTTAGATGTTTCCCTTTGAAACTTTCATGAATGACATAAATGTTGTCCAAGACATCATTGATTCTTTCCCTAGTAGTTGTTTCATCATACCAGTCATGCGAATGGTCTGCCATGACTTGTATTGATTCTAGGGCTTGTGTTGGTGTCATTCGAGGAATGAACCCTTTATAGTTAAGAATTTTGCGGGTGGAGATGTCTAATCCAGTGTAGAAGATATGAACCTTCTGTTAACAGTTCAGATCGTACAATGGACATTGGTAAAGAAGATCATTGTATCTTTCCCAAGCATTATACTATGTCTCATCCCTCTCTTGCTTGAAATTACGGATTTCTTCTAATTTCTTGACAGTTATGAAAGGGTGACATTATCTCCAAATAAATTATTTTTTAAGGAGATCCCATGTAGTGATTGACCCTGCTGGAAGCCTGTCTTTCCATCTCAAGGCTCGTCCCTTAAGTGTAATTGGAAATACAATAAGCATAATTGCATCGTGAGTGACGCCAGGGAAGTGGAAGAGATCCACAATCTCTATTACCGTACGCACATGTTCGTAAGCGTCTTCATCATCGATGCCTAAGAAAAGTTTGAGTCTTAATTTTCTCATAAAGTTTGCATTTATCTCAAATTCGACGTCATCGCCAATCTTAGGGTTCACTATGCCTGGTTTAATGTCATCTGGAATCAAAGTTATGTATTGCTCTATGGTGAGAGCGATGATGTCTACATCATCTTTCATATCTAAAAACTTATAAGAAAAACTAGCAGAATATATTTACAAAAGGAAATATATACAGAAATTCAAATTATTACTAAATTTTAACTCCCCGGCAGCGGCGCCAAAAACTTAATGCATATTTTCTTTTTAAATATATTTTTACCAAGTCTTAAATTTATAAAACTCGATCTACCTAACAACGCACTAACGGGCATAGAACCGGATCGTGGGTAGTACAGAATGGTAAATCCGAGGTCGTTCCAAGAGCTAAGTTGTAATTAGTTTTAATTTGAAATGTCACATTTTAGAAAATGATTTTTAAATAGATTTGAATTGAATTTAAGTTAATAAAATAAATAACTGAAAATAAAAGGCTTTGGAGATATCAAGAGAGAAAACGTGCTAACCTAGTTACTTCATTACTACTCTTATGAAAACGTTTTCCTGTGCAATGTTACACTATGGTTTCATTAGTGGTTTCTAAGGTCGATAGACTTGAATATGCATATGCAGTCTATCCTATACTTCTTGCTATTCTGAATCAGTCCCAAATCGTCTGGGAGGTAGGTTATCCAGGTTGCAGTGATTAATCATAACTATTCTTAAAACTTATCTAATAACCTATGCAGATTAGTAACCCTCCTCTGAATGAGTTCTTGTGCATTTTAAGTATTTTGAGTGATAAGTGCGGTGACCAATTAGTTCCTACACTAGGTAAGGAGTTAGTGATCCTCCCTAGTACCTGTTGGATCTCATATTGACTAGTTAATCTAATAATGAGGCAAGCCAGGTCCAAACCACCCGTACTACCAAAACTCAGGGTTACACGATAGTCAAGGAATATCTAACGAAACCATAATTTAATAGAAAACAATCATAACAGTAAATTCATAACTAGGCCAACACTTTAAGTGCTTAGCCGCTCATAGTAACAGAAACACAACAAGAAATAAAAGAAATCATAGATTAAAAATTCATAATTCTTACAGTATTCGTATTTGAACGATTAAATACAAAAAGTAACTAAAGTGTGATCTCCCTTGGACTCCAGGTGAAATTCTTTGAAGGTTGGAAGCCTTTGTCGCCTCTCCAATTGGCTGTGGAGGAAGTGATGTCGGAATAGCTTAAACGAGGCCTCTATTTATAGGTATCAAACCTGTTACGACGTAACCAATAAAGGTGTTACGCCGTAACCATCTTACACGGCATTCCATATTTAAGCAGCTGTTACGGCGTAACCAGATATGATGTTACACCGTAACCTTCAAATAATTTCCATAAGTACGTGATCTTCATTCCATATTTGGGGATATTCATGGTTACGGCGTAACTGGATAAGGTGTTACGCCGTAACTCTAACTTTGGCAAGATTTCCTTCCAAATACATGGTTACGGCGTAACCAGATATGTTGTTATGACGTAACATTGTCCTTGATCTTCGTACTTGCTTAATATATGTTATGGCGTAACCATATATGGTGTTGCGCTGTAACAATCTTTAGAAAATTACACTTTAGGTCTTTTTCTTTTGTTTTTTGTCACTTTCCTGCATTTCACCTGAAAACTACAAAATAATAGAAAATATCTCGTTTTCGAGTGTTAGTAAAACATTTGCAGGTAATTTAGAGGGTAAAATGATACTAAAAAGTATTAAATATTTGATGTTATCATGCGCTATGTCGGGATGGTTTATGTTAGCATCGATATTCGTGTAAATTTCTTTTTGTAAATTAAACTCGGGATTTTGGATATAATAATGATATGCTCTCAACTACGACACCAAGAATACAAAATTACAAAGCACAAAGTTGATAATAAAGCATTAAGAAATTAAGGTACAAAATTGGAAATAATAAATTCTAAAAAGCAAAAGTTTTGGTAACAATCAACACACCGGGTTCAACAATCAAATGTGGAGGCTCGCTCACTGATCACAAGAAAGGATTGGTCATCAATGAACTCACATTCGGGGGAGATTGTTAAGCCTATCAATTTTATATTTGAGTTCAATAAAGGAACTCGATCCTGTGTTCATAGATGAGACCCACTTCGGGGGAGATTGTTAAAGCCTCAATTTATTAGTACGAACAAGGTGAAGCTCGGTCACACACGATGGAGCTTTTCGGTCTTTAATAGTTTTAATGTTGATAAATTAAATATTACAGTGAATCGGCTCGATAGATAATCTAATAGTTTATATGTTTTTGGTTTTAGTCCCCAAGCAAAAACCGCGAGCACCGGGTCCTAGTTATATTATCCCACGCGCGGTCACATTAAATGTGTAGGAGTTATATATATATATTTAGATATTTTCTAAAATATCTAAATATATATATAGATATTTACTACATAAGAAACTATCTAAGTTTTTTATTTTTTAAAAAATATATTTTTCTTTTTCTCTCTCAACTCTCTTCTCTCTCTCTCTATTTCGTCTCTCTCTCTCTCTCACATCTTCTCCTAATCATGTTCGTGGTTCGGTTTATGAATGAAGTGGTAAATCGGAACCTACAATTGGTATCAATCGCCTCGGGTGGATTTCGTGGTTTTTTTTTTGTTTTTGTTGTGATAAGCTTTATTATACGATTCGGCAGTTCGTTGGAGTTATTTGTGGCACTAACTGATAAGAATATTATAATTCGTGGCTCATTTTGGGTGTTGCAAAATCGTATCAACCGAACGAGCGAAAAAGTTGTAACGATCGAACGAGTGGAAATCGTGTACGATCGAACGAGCGACAACAGTTTGGATCGAACGAGCGTGATCGAACGAGCGATCGAACTAGGTGATCGAACGAGCGGGATCGAACTAGGTGATCGAAACGGAGCGTGACGCACTAAGGTGATCGAACTGACGTGATGAATAGTGATCGCACACATCGAACGAACGATCGAACGAGCTATCGAACAAGCGATCGAACGAGCGATCGAACGAGCGATCGAACGAAGCGATCATAACTAGCGGAACTTTTTTGATCTAAACGCGTCAAATTTTTTTTTTTTGGTCCGAAACCAAAATTTTTTTTGAAATTTTGCGTGACGAAAAGGGTTTCAGTAAAACGGCCATAACTTTTGATCCGTAACTCCGTTTAAGGCCCGTGAGCTGTCAAATCGAAGAGAAAAAAACGTGAGCGGATCACCTGATAAACCACCCTTTGGCAGGTTAAGGATTTATCCATTTCCAAGGGCCCAAAAAGCTTGTTTCTATAGAAATTGACACTTACTTATCAGTTTTTCCCCCTCTGGCATTTTTGGCCGCTGATTCCCATCAAATCATTCAACGGTTTTCTATTGATTCTGTAAAAATTCCCCGTTAATTCATTTATCGGTTTTAATCAATAGGACGTGTAAATCTTCCTCGGAACGTGAGATTGCTTACAAAACCAACTTCAAACACAATATCCCACTTAAGTATCCAACCAAAATCTTGTCACACTTTCAAAATTCACGATAAAATGGAAAAGAAAGATACCTTATCTTCGTGTTCAGATTCAGAAATACAACAAAAAAGCAACTAATTCAAATCAAATCAAAAAAAGTTGCAAATGTATCATTCAACGGACTTCATTCACACCTCGAAGTGTCTTTCAAACCAACGACATAAAAATGAATCGAACCGAAGAGGATTAAAACGCGGCATTTGCCAACACTCTTTTGGTCAAGATCAAGATGACTTCACGGGGCACAAGTGTTCTAGTACATGGAATCAATACAAAAGCTACTTACAACAAACGAAGAATTCAAAAGATTGGAACCATGTCTAGCTTTTAAAAGTACTCCAAACACGTTTTCAGATGTTTCATCAAGTCACGTTTTATTTTGGAAAACTGAAGAATATGTTTGACCATGATACGCAACAAATTCCTACAATACACTCGACTCGCTATTCCAGAATTCCGTGACACACTGAACCAACACATGGAATCTGATACGAAGGGTGGGGTGTGGTGTTTCCGATTGGTGAAAGTAGCACAAGACATAAAATGCAGTATGACAGCAGGGTGAAATGAAAGACATAACCAGACACGAGAAGGAAAGACTGATACGAGTAATGAATTGGATCAAAGTTCATGTTATCATTGCAAGCAAAGGGATCAAAAATCAAAAGAGCAGGATACAAGCAGCAGATCCAGAGGCCATGATTGCACATGTTTGAATGATGCAGATATCAGACCCATATATAATGAAGAGCCAATGGCTGAGGTACAAACGACTGCTGAAATCAATATCTTTGCTACAGGACAACAGCATACTGAGCAACCTGAATTCATTAATGAAGGAGAGGTTGACCAGAATACTGAACAATGTCATGACATATGTCCTTTGCCTGCTAAATTAACTGGATGACCAAACAACATGAACTCTCAAACTCAATCACTCGAGTCTGAAAAATGTTTGTCTCAAAAATACAGTTAGCCCAGTGTCAAAAAGATTTTGCAAAACTCAAGCACAATTGTATTGATCTTGAACACAAAAGGAAATGCAAAACAAAGTTTTTAAAACAGGGCCACAAAGTCAACTTTTAAAAGAAAAAGGGGTAATGTATGGGCCCAAGGTATAAACATGACATCAGATGTAATTGAAACAATAAACATCGAATTGGAACATAGAGTGGCTACGTTAGCTCAAGGAAAATGAGACTTTGAAAAGGCATTAACAAAGAAATGTTTGATTCAATCAAGACAACGAGTAGCTAAGAACATAAAGAAAACCACAACTTCTATTGATGCAACCTAAAGATAAATTTCAAAGCTCAAAAAATACAAGGAAAAAGGGTTTGCAGTTTGCAGCATTAAAAATGAGGTATAAGGAAATTAACAGGAAATAGTGTGAATACTTAGTTTACAAAACCATCAATTTGGGGAAAAAACCGTTGACACCCGACTCAAAAAAACCAAACTGTTGTTAGACAACCGAGCTTGCGTTTAAGTCTAAATACCTAAAATTTCAAAACCACGGTTTAGCCCGGCCCAATAGATGTAACTTCAATTTGTTAAAACCAGTCACGACACATTATTTGCCTTAAGAAAGATATCAAAGGTCCCCTGCAAAACCTCATCACATGATTGCACCAAGCTCATCAGTATAGCTCAAACGACAGTTGTTCATGAAATCACTACCTAGAAGAAGTCTAAGAAAAAGACACATGAACACTCTAGGAAAATCCCTAGAAATTTTTCTCTGACTTCCAAGCAATTATGTTTGCGACTACAAGTTCAGAAATGTGTCTTTAATTTGCCAAACATGATGCTTTGAGGCAATAAAAACCGAACGAAAGTCAACACACGTGCTAAGGTTCAAATCTAAAAGACAACAAACAGAAATAAACCTCCGTAGAGCAACTAAGGGGTTGCAAACGAAACCAAATAGACCATATCCCAAAAGGACATAGGGTTTTCAATCCAAAAGACTACCACTGTGAATGTGAAAACAACAAAAACCCTAGATCATGGTCTATAGGTGGGCAACCAACGGGTAAATTCTCCAAGACTGTTTTTCTTAGATGGGGTTCCAACAGAAAGACATTCGCCTCTAGCCACAACAAAGGTAGAAAAGTGAACCCCCCATATGGGTTCACATGGCAGATATCACCATAACCATTTGGAAAGCACACAAGGCTCTTAAATGTCAGTGCAAGTACTCTCTTAAGTACAGGTACATCGTTCAATCCTACAGAGGAAGGACTCAGAGTTTGGTTGCTGAAAAGACAGATATCTCAGCAAACAGGGCTTCAAGGAATTTTGATCTGATGATCACACTAAAAAAAAGACGTTTGAACACAACAGTTCAAGCCTCGTCCAATCAAATGTTCTAAAAGAATGATTTGATCACAATTGGTACAGAAACACTCGCTCCCTCAACGACAAGAGATGTCTGTTGAAAAATGTCGCTTGCAAAGGCCTCGTTTCCCTCAAGGACAAAAGGCGTACAGATTTATGAGCAACATCTGACCCCGTGCCCCCAATAAAAATGTTGATTCCTTCAGCAAAAAAGACGTGTGAACACATAAAAAAAACAGTTCAAGCCTGCGGTCATCAATGTATTAAATTAAGTCTGATCACAACAGTTCAGCACCTCGCAACCTCAACCGACAAGAGAATGTCTGTTGAAAATGACTCTTCAGGCCCACGAACCTAAAGGACCAAAAGGCGTTCAGATATGACAACCTCTGACCCCCGTGCCCCAAGACAAAGATGTTGTATCCTCATCAGAGAAGACAGATTCGTCACAAACAATGGTTAGAAATTTCTCTTCAGTCCCCTTTACTAACACTTGAAGAATATTACAATCCCGAACACACGTCTTCTGCTAAGGAAAACCACAATGATCAAGCACCGAATGCATCATTTCAAGAATATGAATTTATTCAAACCTTTTTTACACGTTACAATAAATAAGTGAGTCTTCCTCCACGCTAACTTGGATAATAACCGAGAGGCATTTCATTTCAAACCACAAAGTCATTGAATTCCGATGGACCCAGAATCATCCATTAGAACAATTTCGGAAATCCACCATGGGATGCCAGTTCAAACAAGACGAGACAGCTTAACAAGACGACAGCTTGCCACAGATCCTGAAATGTGTATGTTCGCGCTCACGGTGAGTATTATTGAACCGAAGAACATTAAGGAGGCAATGGCTGATTCTGCATGGATCGAAGCAATGCAGGATGAACTTCATCAGTTCGACAGACTAAAAGTCTGGGAACTAGTCGACAAACCATTTGGCAAGATGATTATAAAGCTAAAGTGGTTATGGAAGAACAAGAAGGATGAAGATCAGACTGTAATTCGCAGGATTGGTATGAGATGTTTGACTCTAGCTGAACTGGAGGTTCTGACAAATGAGACTGATTGATATCATCATCAAACATCACCATGTACATTTTTTTGAGAAAAGCAAATACAAAAATATAAAACTTCGAAAACAAAATACAAAATTAGAAAAATTTCTCAATGGTCCACTGAAGGAGGAGGTTTATTTGCTCCAGCCAGAAGGTTCTTGATTCCAGAATCATCCAAGAAAAAGTCTACCTGTATCTGAGGAAAGCTTTGTATGGATTAAAGCAAGCTCCAAGAGCCTGGTATGATGAACTTTCCAACTTCCTGATGTCCAAAGGCTTTACTAAAGGTACAATTGACCCAACTTTATTCAAGATAAAATACGGGGAGGATATTCTACTAGTGCAGATTTACGTTGATGACATAATTTTTGGATCGACAAATCCTAAATATTCAAAACGATTTGAAAAATTAATGCACAGTAGATTTGAAATGTCCTTAATGGGGGAGATGAAATTCTTTTTAGGACTTCAGATCCACCAGTCCCCAAAAGGTATTTTTATCAATCAGGCCAAGTACGCTTTAGAAATTCTGAAAAAGCATAATATGGACAATTGTCACTCCATTGGTACACCATTGGCTACAAAACCCAAACTAGATGTAGATTTGAGTGGAGAACCCGTAGACCAATCTGATTATCGTAGTAAAATCGGGTCACTCATGTACTTGACATCTAGTAGACCAGACTTAGTGCAAGCAGTATGCTATTGTGCACGTTATCAAGCACGACCAACTCAAAAGCACCTCAAGGAGGTTAAAAGAATCTTTAAATACCTAAAGGGTACCATTAACATGGGACTCTGGTATCCAAAGGATTCTGGCTTTGAACTAACAGCATTTTCAGACGCTGATCATGCCGGATGCCTTGATACTCGGAAAAGCACTTCTGGAGGGATACAGTTCCTTGGTGATAAACTTGTAAGCTGGATGTCAAAGAAACAAAACTGCACTGCAATGTCTTCAGCAGAGGCAGAGTATGTGGCGTTATCTGCAAGTTGTGCTCAAGTAATGTGGATGAGGACACAACTTCAAGATTATGGCTTCAACTACAACAAAATACCGTTGTATTGCGACTCTCAGTCAGCCATAGCAATCTCATGCAACCCCGTACAACACTCAAGGACAAAGCACATCCATACTCGGTATCACTTCATAAAGGAACAGGTTGAAAATGGTATAATTGAATTATATTTTGTCAGAACTGAATACCAATTAGCTGACATGTTTACGAAAGCCCTTCCTGAGGATCGGTTTAAGTATCTTGTCAGAAGGATTGGTATGAGATGTTTGACTCCAGCTGAACTGGAGGTTCTGACAAATGAGACTGCTTGATATCATGATCAAACATCACCATGTACATATTTTTGAGAAAAGCAAAATACAAAAAATATAAAACTTCAAAAAGAAAATACAAAATCAGAAAATCAAAAAATTTCCAAAAAGATTCTTCTCGACATGTCTCTTGGAATCGATAACATTTACGTGCTTAGAAATGTCGATTAACATTGACACGGGTGTGTAAATGAAGTTCGAGCGAGAGTTGCAAATAGTTTCAAAACATGTCATTTCTAATTTTCTAAATGGCTTATGTGCAAATGTCAGTACATAACCCGGACTTCAAATAAAGGAAGGTTTATAACTTATCCTCACAACGAGAAAATTAACGTTTCTCGGTCTTGAGCTGTTCTTACAAGACATTCAATGTTTTTAGCTCAAGAAAAAGGATAGTGTACGTTTCAGTGCGCTTACCCTTACCGTTAGAAGAGAAGTCCTCTAACATCTGGTTTTTCAAAAAGTTGAACACAATTTTTCAAGAATTTCTCGATGACAATTCATAATCTTTCAAAATTGTGTGTTCAACACTCCATCCCTCACAGTGTTTTCAAAAGACAACAATTTCTCAATTGGTCCTATTTTTGAGGGGGAGTTTTTCGAAAAACAAAGTTTTAATGTTCTTGGATACATCACTTGGATACATCAACAACGACAACTCTTATGTATTCAAAACATTATCAAAATGTTCCAAACCATTCATGCTGATAATATTTTCTCCCACAGAATTTTCAAGACATATTTTAATCACAAGGTATTTCAAAAACTAAGTGTTTATTATTTAAAATAAGGGGAGAAAATGTAATTAAAATATGATCTAATTGACTCAATGTGCTGAAAAGGTTTTATGGTTCGATCTTATACCCAACAACATCTTAATTTCACGACGATTCTGAAGTCATAAGGTGGTTAGGTTAGGAATCAATCCTATGATCCAACCAGAACCGGAGGATCTACCCAAGGATAATCCAAAGTTTAAGAGTGGGGGGGGGTGGTGTAGTAGCAGTTCCTTAGGTATGATTGGAGATGAATGTATATGGGAATAATGCCGACTAAGATTGAGCTAACACTGGAACAATCACAACAAGGTGTTAGTAATGACGTCCTGGTAAGCATTGAAGGCGTTGAAGAATGAAAAAGAAATGTATGGATAAAGGGTCTAAAGAAATAAGCCCTCCACACAACTTAAGGCAGAAACCGGGTCAATACATATGCTGTCAGAATCACAAGTTGATTGCTGACATTGAAAACGACATCATGGACCCAGTGATGCAATGCACAACCCTTCCCAGCCATTCGGGTTTCTCTCAACAGAAACTTGTCCTCATTTTGTCACGAGAAACACACGTTATCTATTGACATCTCATTTCAGAGATTGTTTGATATTGAATAGGGGCTATATGGCTCCAGCCTCCGAGTACAGTAAAACCAAAATGCACTAATCGAGTCTAGAGCCAAAAGAGATCAATATAAATCTCGTTAGGACACATTCCATGTAAAACACTTGTTTTAACATCATCAGTTATTACCACAAAGCTTTTAGTCAAGAGTCCTACCAATATCATTGTGATAATTTGCCAAGAAACATTCAGATGATACTCCTTAGTATTTCACAGTGACGAATGGAAATCCTTCCAGTGTCATCATCAAACAGCACTGTCGTTAGGTGCACTTGCGATAATCTATAAGGCACCAATTCCCAAACTTCTAGTCTTTCAAATTTATGAATTTCTTCTTGCATTGCATCGATCCATGGTGGTTCAGTCATTGCTTGTTTAAAGTTCTTGGGTTCGATAGAAGTTAGGAAGGCATTAAAGTAACACCACATGGCATTAGTTTCGAGTTGCTTTCTCATAGATACAGAGCAAGAAGGATCTCTGATTACATTTGCTATTAGATGATCCTTAGTCCATCTACCAAGGTGTTTAAATGGAGTGTGGATTTGTCTTATATTCGATGATGATCCTTCAGAAGTCGAGTCTTCATTAGGAGATTCATTAAGGGGATCATCATGAATTGTTGGTGTTTTTGATGATTCTTCAAAACCTTGAGAAATTATTGGAGACTATTTATGTTCTTGTGATGAAGGAATACTTGTTGATGAAGTATCTTGGTCAATAGAAGTTGACACAGGAGAATCAGCTAATTCTTCAGATCTTGGAGTAGTAGCTTCTTGTACTAGAGAAACAGCAATTGGTGGAGGGTTAAAGTATTCATCGAACATTGGTTGAAATAACCGATCCCAATCATCTCTTATTAGTGGCAAGCAAGGTTGTTAAGAAACAGGATTTGAATCGAGTCCTGTAATGGATGTAGCAGGAGTCATTCCTTGAAGCCCGAGTCCTAAACTAAATTGTTCAGAAGCCATAGCAGTGAGCTCATCGAACGTTACATGAATTGTTTCAGTAATTATTCGGGTCCTTCTGTTATAGATTCTGAACGCTTTCTTTGCAGGCGCGTAACCAACAAAAATCCTAATGTCTGCTTTTGCATCAAATTTACCCAGATCCTCATGGTCATTGGTAGGATAGCAAAGTGAACCAAAGACATGAAAGAATGATATGTCCAGTTTCTTGTCTTGCATAAGCTCGTATAGAGTTTTGTTGTATCGGAGGCTTATCAAAGAACGATTTTGGGTGTAACAAGCAGTATTGATAGCTTCGGCATAGAGAAATAATGGAGCTTTAGAAAATATCAGCATAGTTCGAGAAGCTTCTACAAGAGTCCGATTTCACCTTTTGACAACACCGTTCTGCTAAGGAGTGCGAGCTACAGAAGTTTGATGCGTGATGCCAACATTTTCATACCATTCACGAAGTGTCTGATTGACAAATTCGGTTCCATTATCTGTTTGAACATTTTGGACTGTGGCTTTAAAACAAACTTGAATGTTTTTAATACATTTGATGATGGCCGCAGGAGCTTCATATTTTGTCTTCAAAAATCTGACCCAGGTAAATCTTGAGTAATCGTCGACTATCACTAAGATATACCTTTTCCCATTAATACTAGCCACACACATTAGGCCACACAAATCGATATGCAAAAGATATATTTTCTCTTGGTTAGTGTCTTCAGCTTTAGGTTAATGAGAGGATTTTCTGCTTTTCACTAATGTACATGCTAAACACAAATGATCTTTCTAAAATTTAAGCCTAGGAATTCCTCGTGCAAGACCGTCTTTAGCTAGCTTGTTCAAAGTACCGAAGTTGAAATGAGATAATCGACGGTGCCATAACCAGCTCTTAGTCTTTGATGCTTTGGATAGAAGATAGATCCAAGATGATTTAAGCATGTCATTAAGAGAAATTGTGTACAAATTTGTGTCTCGGGATCCTAAAAGTAGATCAACACCTTCCAAATTTTGAATAAAGCAAGTGATTTTCTGAAATGCAACTTCAAGATCCGCATCACAAAATTGACCAACAGAAAGCAAATTATGTCCAAGCCCCTCAACATAGTATACCTTAGAGATAATAATGTTTCCCAACTGATAGTCGCCATACCCTATGATCCTTGCAATCTGGTCGTTCTCGAATCTAATAGTACCCAGAAATTTACTGACAAAGTTCATGAGCTGAGAGCGATTCCATGTCATGTGTTTTAAACAGCCAGAGTCCAGATACCAGAGTACAATCTGGACAACCTGTCATGACAAGAGAAGAAGACGATGCAATATCTATTACAGTGGATCCCTAAACTTGATTGGGTTCCGAGTGGTTAGCATTCTTAGATTCTACAATCTTAGCTATTTTACTCGAACCTATGTTTTTAACAATTTTGGGTTTCCTGCTATAGACTTTTATCTCTGGTTTTTGTATTTCATCTGAGTAGGAAGTGGTTTGATTAGAAGGCACTACGTTAGTTGAGGTGAACCTAGTTAAAGGGCACGAGTTACCAACTATAGTGAAGATTCTGCCTGTTGGTTTCCACTTAAATCCTACATCAGTGCATACATGACCCGTAGGTTTCCAAATATTTTATTTTATATGTTTCTTAGCAGATTTAGTACATTTATTCCCATTTTTCACAAGATCAAGAAGACATTTATCATGAACACCATCAAACATAGATTTATTACAAGTAGCACAAAGAATTTCAGAATTCGCTTTTGATAGTGAATGCATAACATCAATATCACAAACATGTTTAACAACGTGATTCACTTTATTCACTATCCTAGGTTGGGATTCTACTTTATTCTTCTTGTTCCTACTTGGTGTTTGCGAGATCCTATCATTCCTTTTATTGCCTGGAGGCTTTGATCCGCAATTACTAGTAGAACACTTCACTCTTGTAGAAGACAACACAGGTGTGTTAGAATCTGATGTATTTGAAGACTTTACCTGTTTAATGTTGCTTGAGGATGTGAGAGGTTTAGCAAACCTAACTTTCTTGACATTGTTCATGGGTTTGACATTAACCTTCTTAGCACTAGTTATTATCGCATTAGAGCACGTATCTTTAACATATACAAGCAACTCCTAAATTCTTGTGGCATACTTAAAGGAAAGGTCTAACTCGCTATCTAAAGGTTGTTTCGCCTTAGCTTGTTCGACTATTTCCCGAAGAATATTAGCTTGTTCTTGAGTGTTCCTAAGATAGTCTATGTGAACTTCCCTATTTTGCAATAACTTAGGAGGCAACGGTTCTAAATCAAGCTTGAACACTCCTGGAGCAATGGTGGTGGTAGAAGGTATGTGAACAACATTTTTAAATAAGTTCTCTTTCCCTTTTTAATTTTCGTAAATTGTTTTTTCAATTATGTTATCACAAAAACCTAATCTTTATTTTGAGTCTTTTAAATCCTCATTTTTCTACAGATTTTAAGTTCAGTTTGTGTTTAATTACAGAGTTATAATATCACTTTGTTCTTTATGACGAATATGTGTCTGTTTGATTGAGTCAAATTGATCTTTAAAAACCTGTTTCACATGATTTATTTCATTACAAAGACGCTCGTTTTCTGACAGTAATTTAGCCACACTATTTTCCAATTCCTCATTTATGGGCTCAAGTTCACATTTATCATGATTAACATTCTCTTCCTTAGTATTCTTACTCAAAGATCTGATGGTATCCTTCAACTTACAAATGGTCGTGTCTTTATCTTGTAGCCGAGCTTTCAAATCATTGATTTCAAAATATTCTTGAATTTCAACACCATTATGATTAACACAAGATTCATCGTTTTGAAAAACTTCCTGTTTCAATTGCATTGAGACTTCGAGAGAAATACAATGTTTTTCAAGTTGTGAGTAATTTTTCAAAAGATCATTATAAGCTTGTTTTGATTTGGAAAGCTCAGCATCAAGATTCAAACACTTTTCACACGAATCACACGTTTGCATTTCCATATTCACAGAATCATTATTCCAAGACATAGAATTTATCACAGTTAACAGAACATCTTGAGACATGATTTTTTGTAAGAGGTCGATCAGTTCCAAAGAATTTCCTTTCTAGTACAATTTCCAAAACATTGTTTATCACTAAAAGATTGTTGAACAGCCGCGTACATTTGGGACAAAAATTTTTTGTACTTCTGTTATTTCATTTAGAAGACATCTTTATCAAGCACATTGAAGATTGTCTTTTAAAGTTTAGAAATGAAATAATTTCATTGTTAAAAATAGTTTTAGTATGCTCAAACCCCCATTCACCTTCTTCAAGAGCATTAGGTGTTGTCCCTCTTTCTTCACCTAACAGAGTCAAACTGGGTGAGGTGGAATTTGAGCTTTTTAAGGCTTGCATTCACCAAACTCACCTTAAGTTAATTCACTGTGAACTTTCACTAAAAAGTGGTGTGTAAGAAAGATTCCAATGGTATGGTTGATATAGTGAAACCAAAAGGCTTGTTCAGCGATAATTTCTTGTTTTGAGAAAAACATTTTTCAAAAACTCATCAGTTAAGCTATTTAATTTTTCATAATCGATAGGTTTATGAGAAATTTTCTTTGCAACAACTTCATGATCTTTTGCTTTTTCAGACATTTTTTATCGACTCTCTTCTTCCAAAATCAATGTTTCTTCATCATCAATCACAGGCATAGCAACATGTGTATTAGACAAAACAACACCATCATACAAGGGTGGTTTTATCCGTTGAGCTTTCTTAAGATAAAACGGATTTTGATAACCTAGAGCTTGTTATAGTTACTTATCATAAAAAACGCTTTGGCTTAGTTAACATGTTCACTAAATGTCTAGCAAATTGATTCACTTACAAATGATATTATCAAGTTCCTTAATCTTCTTTTCCAAATCAATTTCATTTTCCATATATTTATTTTCCTTTTCTTTGGATTTATTTAAAAAGATTTTGCTCAAGTGAGTTAATTTGTTCTTTGAGTGCAAGTTTCTCTCTAATCATATCTTCCATTTGAGAATCAATCATCTTTTATGACTACTTAAATCAATATTAAGACGTTGTTCAAAAGTTTTGAACCTTTCCTTATATCTCTCTAACTCAGCGGTTATTGATTCATTTTTCTGTTCCTTATTGGCCTTTTTCCAATTATTTACATGATTAATCATTTGTTCGGACATTTGTTCAATCACAGACAAAAGCATTGAATCTTGTTGTGCCTACAAATTAGTATCTTGAATAGTCGCTTGTTGTGTTTCTTGCAAATATTGAGAATATGGAATGATATTGCTATCACTAGATATCTCATTATCTGTAAAATCCATAACTGGTGTTTGTTCAAAATCCTGCAATGCATGCACACTTTGATTATCCATATCATTTAGATAGGTTTCAGAATTAGGTACCTCTAAGATAATTCAGAACAAAGTTTGGAAATGTTGGCCATAAGAACCGCTTGTGCAGTCCAGAGATCATCACAGTTTGAATCATACGTATCAAGATCCTCAGTCTGAAAAGCAGCATTGTGAGGGATGATTGTCTGAGCTTGATCTGCCGAAATTCCTGGATCTGCAAGAAATGCGATTTGCTCCTCATCCAATATTTATCCAGCTTCTTGAGCTTCTGCTAACATTGCTTTCTCCTTATACCATGCAACATTTCTTGGTTGTTTAGGCTGAGTGCATTTCCTAGCCATATGTCCTTCACCTTGGCATTGTATCATTAACAACTCTGTGCCTGTCCACTTTGTAGTATATCCCCTTGAACTATAGCAATTCTCTTGATAAAGTAGTACCAGAATATTTTTGCCCTTGTCTCCTCTGAACTGGAATGTTGCACAGTAAACCCTAGCCATTTGAATAGTACTGGTTTCTTGATTAGAGGAAGATTCGTGACTGATTATTGGTAGATAGGAAACCACGAAGAAGCACAACCGTTAGAAAGAGCCAGTTGCTTTATTGAGACAACCAATTGGATCATCTCTAGGAGAAATAAGGAACCAGCAAAACCTGAGTCTCCAAATGGTGATTCAGTCATAGGTTGTGTATGAGCTTGAGGTGATTGATAAGCAACTTGTGGAATTACTTGTGGAACAATTGAGGTTTGATGATTCATTTGAGACTGCAATGTATGTGATTGTGGAATGGATGATTGATTGAATTGAGTTTGTAATGAATAATGAGATGAGTAAAGTTGATCAGATTGAATTGATCCATATTGTGATGGTGAAAATTGTTGTTGGAGTGGAGGATTGTTGTAAGATGATTGATAAGGGTTGAAGTGAGGTGGTGTCATCTGCTGATTTGCAACGAAGGCAAGTGGATCTTGATTGCGTTCACGCATAATATTGACTTCATTGGCATGGAATTCGTGTTGTTCAATATATGCATGAAGCTGATCAAAGTTGGAGGTATGCAAATCTTTAACAAGCTTGACATCAGTCACAAACTTACTCCATTCAGGTGGAATACTATTTAAGAACTTGGTATTAACTTAAAATTGCTCCATTTTCATCTTGTAGATGTTCATGTCATTAATCAGCTAAGTAAATCTCAAGTAATACGTATGAAGTGATTCCCCCTTGATGTGAGTAAACTTATCGAATCTATCATACAACTTACGTTCTCTTTCCTGCTTTGTCAAAGAAGTACCTTGCATCAGTAATTGAACTCTCTCCCATAAATCTTTAGTAACTCTGTGATGATTCACAAGTGAATAGATATCAGCAGGAAGACCTTGAAGAATGATATTTTAGCTTTCATGTCACATTCAGCTTGAATTTTTTCAGTAGTAGATAATTCAACATATTTCTTCATTCTAATCACTCCATTGTCTTCAACCGTAGGCCAAATGAGAGGACCATGTTCAATTGATTCAAGTATCATTCTTCCGTGCTCTCTATTTTGCATGTATAATTCCATTCGACTCTTCCAAGAATCATACAGGTATTTGTCCAACATGGGTGGACGATTGTCAGCACCGTAGAGTATCATGTACTCAGCAAGAGTATTCTTTTGTCCAAGTGAAATCATTAGATCCATTTTTATGTGATAAGATTAAAATGATCAGACAGTGATTAGAGGTTGTTGTGTTAAAGTGAGTTTTGATAAAACTGAGAAATCGAATCTTTACGGGATTTTACAAATCAAAGAACAACCGTATAATTCACCTTTGGTTACTACGTATAAATCGCCTTCATAAACAGGTATGCATATATCACCTTTACAAAGTTAATTGTATGAATTACCTTTGAAAAGTTAATTGTATAAATCGCCATTTATAAATGATGATATAAATCGCCTGTTGAAATCAAAGGTATAAATCACCTGTTGAATATCGAAGGTATAAATCGCCTGTTGAAAATCAAAGGTATAAATCGCCTGTTGAATATCGAAGGTATAAATCGCCTGTTGAAAATCAAAGGTATAAATCGCCTTCACGAATATATGTATAGATCGCCTGAAGAAGTTGTATAAATCGCGTGACCAAGTGAACACGTATAGATCGCCTATAGGAAATGATGTATAAATCGCCTGAGCAATTGAATACGTATAGATCGCCTATAGACACGTATAGATCGCCCAATACACTACGAAACTCAAAAATCAAAAATCTTAAAAAGACTCACTTTTTGACGTTTTTACCCGATTTTTCTTGTACAACTTAACTATCTAAGACTATTAGAACCTTAAAAACACAAACTTTAACGTTTTTGACACAAAAAATTTGAAATCAAGATTCTTGGTACAAAACCCTCTTTTTAACCAAAAAGACTCAAAAAGATGATATTTTTTATGGTTTTTGAAAGATTTTCTTGTACTTCTAGTCTATACTAAGATAACTAAGAAAGAAAGTTATGATCTTTATGGTTTTTAAACCCTCAAGAAGTGAAAACTTTTTGAATGGATTCGAACAAAAAATACTAGTAAAACGAGTAGATAAAACACACAAAAAACCTACACCAACACCCCATGGCTTTTGATACCAATTGTAGAATATCTTAACACAAGTATGGAATGATTCACTTAGAGTTTTAGAGAGAGAAAGATGGTTGGATGAACACTTAGAGAGAAATAGAAAAATAATAATATTAGCTTAGTAAAAAATGTGACAAATGAACAACCAACACCCTCTCCGAGCTATGGAGAGGGTTTATATATGACTTACTATGGCCGGCTATGGACTCATAGTGGGCTTATCCATGGGCCTTTCGCCCGGTTAGCTTACTAACTTAACCATACAACTTACTTTGAGCTATGACTAAATATATTAGTAGTGACCGACACTTTTTTGTATTTCTAACATGAATATCATCTCATGCACCAAGACTCAGAAGTATATGCAGAAAGGATGTAATGTCTTTCTGGCATATATCATTGAAAAGAAGACGAAAAAGAATTCGGAGGAGAAGCGACTTGAGAATGTACCCATTGTGCGGGATTTTTCAAAAGTCTTTCCCAAAGACTTGCCAGGACTCCCACTAACCAGTCAAGTGAAATTTTAATTTGACTTGGTACCCGGTGCTACACCTGTAGCACGGTCGCCTTATAGACTAGCTCCTTTAGATATGCAAGAACTTTCTAACCAATTGCAAGGTCTTTCAGACAAGGGACATATAAAACCAAGTTCCTCACCTTAGGGAGCTCTGATTTTGTTTGTTAAAAAGAAGGATAGATCTTTCAGGATGTGCATTGACTATAGAGAATTGAATAAGTTGAATACCAGAAGCAGTCTAGTTTATTGGTACAACCAGAAATACCCTAATGGAAATGGGAGAAAATAACCATGGATTTTATCATAAAACTACCCAAGACATCAAGAGATTATGATATAATTTGGGTAATTGTTGAACGTCTTACAAAGTCTGCATACTTTTGATCAACGAAGGAGACTGGTACAACAGAGAGACTAATGAGACTTTACTTGAAAGAAGTAGTCTCAAGGCATAGAGTGCCAGTCTCGATTTATTTTAATCATAGATAGCAGATTTACATCTCGCTTCTAGCAGTCGCTCTAGAAAGCTTTGGGTACTCGTTTGGATATGAGCACTACATATCATCCACAGACTGATAGCCAAAGTGAAACAACCATCCAAACGCTAGAAGATATGTTACGTGCTTACGAGATAGATTTTGGTAATGGCTGGGATAGACACTTATCTATAGTGGAGTTTCTGTACAACAATAGTTATCATACCAGCATTAAGGCTGCACCGTTCGAGGTACTTTGCGGTTGTAAGTGTCGATCACTTGTCTGCTGAACTGAGGTTGGAGATAGCTAACTCATTGGTCCAGAGATTGTTCATAAAACAACCAAGAAGATCATTCAAATAAAGAGCAGAATTCAAGTCACGCATGATCGCCAAAACAGTAACGCCGATGTGCGGCATAAACCTTTGGAGTTTCAAGTTGGAGATAAGGTTATGTTGAAGGTTTCACCTTAGAAAGGGGTGATTCGTTTTGGCAAACGGGGAAAATTGAACCCAAGATATATTGGACCTTTCAAGGTTTTAGCCAAAGTTGGACCCGTAGCTTACAGACTCGAACTTCCACAACAACTAAGCAAGATTCATAGTACATTCCATGTGAAAACTCTTAGGATGTGTTTGTCTGATGAATCACTCATTATTCCGTTGGAAGAAATCCAAATTGACGACAAACTTCATTTCGTTGAAGAGCCTGTAGAAATTATGTACCGAGAGCTTAAGCAGTTGAAGCAAAGATGCATTCCGATCTTCAAGGTTCGATGGAACTCTAGAAGAGGTCCGAAGTTTACATGGGAGCGTGAAGACCAATTCCATAGCAAATATCCACACCGTTTCACCGAAACCACTCTGGTAGATAACATAAACTGAATTCCGAGATAGAATTCTTGTAATGGGAAAAGACTGTGACAACTAGTGTCTAGGTCATTACTTTTCTATAAACTCAAAACTATCTATATTGAACATTTACATATTTACTTTTACGTATAACCGTTAGGTTAAATCGTGTAAACCAGAAAACAACTTTAAACGTAAACCGGCAATAACTAAAGATTGGTTTGTGTCAAATATGTGTTATATGACTTTTACTAGCATGATTTATAAGCCTACATGTTTATTTTACGAGTTTTACATTCAATGCTTACATTTCGCGATTTTGTCCATGCATGCATGCATTAAGCATCACCACCTTATTAATTCATTCATATATATACATAATTATACAAAATATATCAAAAATCCACTTTGTCTTTTCCTTCCCTTTGTTTGCCTCCCAAATACCATCTAAAAAGAAAGTGTGACATCTTTAATCTCCTACAAAGCCATATTAGGGATGAACTTAGTCCAATGTTAAAATGTAATAATTTTTACACTCAAAAAACACTACTTATTCCCTTCTTGGTTCCATATCACACAGCAAGAATCAAGCCCCAAAACAAAACATCCCATTTTGGTCTACTAGTCACTATGTTAAAGGAAATAAGATCTAGACCTTAAGATAATTACATTTTGAAAAAGAGAAGTAACTAATTCATTATCTCACACTTATCACTTCACAAAAATTGTTTTCTCTCCTCTTTGGGCTCCCAAAACCCACGACCAAACATAAGCAAGCAAGAAAGATTGGTTGTTGATTTTGTACAAGTATTTTCAAGGAAGCATTGTATTAAGGGTGTTTGGTTATTAAGTTCTTGGGTATTCAAAGGAGCAAGAACACTTTCAAAGCTAAGGGTATCAAGAAATTAGATTTATAAAATCTTGGGGTTTTTGATAAGTTTTGGTGGTAAAATCATTACATCTCATCTTCATTTGTTTAAGTATCATGTTCATCTTTATTTCATAACTCTCTTATACATGACATACATATGATTTTCTTGATAAAAATGTATCATCATAGTTTGTGTGAAATATTTCTTACAAAAAGATGTAAAACTTTAAATATATATATATGTGTGTGTGTGTGTGTGAGTCAATATATATATATATATATATATATATTATATATATAACTATATATATATATATTATATATATATATATATATATATATATAATTATGTTGCAAGACCTCTTTTGCTATGGAATTAATTACGTTGTTTCCTATGGAATTATAATTTATTTCCTATGGAATTAATTACGTTGCAAAACCTCTTTTGCTCTTCTTCTCTTCTAGAAATTGACTTTTATGGTTTAGGTATCGAAAATATGATTTAGCACACTAAAAACCCATTTTTAGGTTTTCTATTTATAAGGTCTGGAATTTAGTCGATACGACGTATTGACTGTGGTCAATACGGCGTATCAGGGGTTTCTTAGAGTAGGGACCACGTTCGATATATTCCAGAATATTTTATTACCATAACTAGAATACGGCGTATAGACTTCTCTGGATACGACATATTGATCCTTGTTCCCTTGTGGTCTTTGGTGAAGTGCAGGCACAGATACGCCGTATTTTCCTTGATGGATACGGCGTATAGGATGTCAGAACAGTAATCTTCATATTTCTTTATTTAAGCTCCACAATGCGTGTCTTTTTGCTAATCTTCACCAAGTACTCCATAATTACTGCAATTCTCAAATACAAACAATTAAGTAACAATTCTTTGCAATAATTATACAAAATGGGTTATTTACATGGGATTATTGATGCTATAAAAGTAACATTATTTGATGTCATCAAATATCCCCCCACTTGAGTCTTACTTGTCCTCAAGTAGCCTTTATAAGTTTATGAAAATGTATCCCTAAGGATATTTCCGTTTAAGCATTTATTTGATCAATTACAAGTACACAATAAAACACCTCACGAAATAGATAGATGAAAAAACTCAAATCACTCAACTAATCTATGTGGTAACATGTAACTAATTCACTCAATTGCTCGGTCGTGACGAGTTTACTATCATAGGCTTGGCAAGGATACACATCTCCATCACTAGAGCTAAGGAGTAACAAGTTTATAAAGGTAAAATGGGTTTTTATTATAAGGCTTAGGGTTGATCATTCTACAACCTTTCACCAAAAGTACCACACCAACAAGGCAACTGAATCACACATACATGGCCCTAGCGATGAAATAGACATGTGTGTTCGATCACATCCTCATTCGAGTTTAACAAAGGGTTAGGATGAAGAATGATATAGGGTATGGATCTTCTAACTTTCACCAAGAGTAATAAACCAACAAGGAAGCTGAATCACGCATACATGGCCGTAATGACGGAATAGACATGCATGACTCGATCACATCCTCATTCGAGTAAAACCCAAGGTTAATGATTAGGACAGGAAAATAAATTGTTGTTAAATAAAAAATACGAAACAAATAGACTAAGTCCAAACATATAAGGTATAAGTTTCTAGACAATTTTTCCTGACCGTTTCCATGAAAAAGACACAACTATTTACACACACGTCTTGATCATAGATCAAAAACAACAACCTAAGTTGGCGTTCCCGTAATGGTCAACTCCCAATCATCCCATACTTTACATACTTTTACAAGACAAGTGGCGATATCTACCACTTTATACAAAACTTTACATCGTTGACTTATAAGATGTATCAACGAATAATCGATCCTTCATATAATTCCTTTTGTTTAAGCTTTTGCGAAACGAGTATCTCTAAACTTTCCTCCTCTTTTTTGTTGCGATTTTTCTAATTTTTTCATTTTTTAACAACTACGAATCTCGGTGTAATTTTACCATCTTCACGATCATAATAACTCCGGATAATTTCTCCATGATTCTTCATTCTTCGGACGTACTAATAATTGTGGTGGTAGTAAAAATACATGACTTTTGACTACTTTATACATTCCCATTTGCAATGTAAAAATTTCTTCCCAACCGTACCAAAGATAGATAATTGACACAAGACTCAGGAAATACATACTTTACACTTTAAGCAACTAGCAACTGATAAATGAACTTAATCTAACAGGATAGGCTAAAGTGTAAAGGTGTAACAAAACAAACAGTTGGTGTTATTCCTAAAGGATTGGCTCTATAGGTTTTTCTAGGGGTATCTTACTCTTAAGATAAGAGTAAACAAATGGTTTATACGGGGATTTAACTAACCAGTGTAGTTAGTTAATAACACAACATATAAAGGCTTTTTGGGTGTAATCCTAGAAAATTTAAACAAGTTACTCCATCTAAATCCATAGTACTCATTATTGTGGTCTCAAATAGATATACAAAGCCAAGTTCTAAAGTCTACAATATCACTAGCACACTCATATTTTTGTAGAATTTGGGTAAACATTTGGAAACAGATAAGGTTAAATTCTCACAATATCTAATAAAGGTTATTGTGTGCAGGTTATGTAACTAGTAATTTCACAGAAGTATCCTTGAATTTTATTTAAATTTGAGCATAATTTAAGCATTTTATGTGAAAGATAGGACAAGTATGCATTCTAATAACCATCCCCCCACTTGAATTATACAACGTCCTCGTTGTATAGATAAAACATTAAAAACGGGAATCAAAAGAATTAGAATGATAAACTTCCCTGATATTTTGCTCGGTAGATTCTCCAAGTTGAGTTTATGAGCAAGAATGAGTGTTGTAAATGCGTCTGGATACCAGCATGAATACAACACACACAATATTCCAGATGATCGATACTTCACCAACATCATCGATTTCCTTTCCAGCGAGGCCCTGTACAAGATTATAGCAAAAACCATGCACTCCTATCTCGTTACCTACGGTTAATTAAATAAACTAAACAAACTGTACAGGAGACCAATACACCATATCCATAAACTGGAATATGCTGTATAGGAAACCTGTAAAAAGTATCTTAATACGGGTCAGTCTGTTGAATACGCCGTATCATATTCATGAATACGTCGTATAGACAGAACTTACAATAATATTTAAAGTGCATAAAAATAAAGGACTGATAACGTCCAGACATTCAATACGCCGTATGGTATGGAGCGGATACGCCGTATAGATATCTGGGAAGACAGACTCGATAAAAATAAATAACAATCCGGGTTGTCTCCCGGGAAGCATTTTTGTTTCAGCTAGTCTTTAAGTTAGACTTTTTCTTCATCTCTTTTTACTCCATCTCATGCACGCTTATGTGCCCGCGTGTGAGCCACTCTTCTATCTTTGCATCTCAGGCATATTCAGGTCCTAAGTTCAAGACCCCCTTGTAGAAACTTTTGAGATGTTGGTATGGATGCGAGATTCCATTCAGCTTATCGTGCAAACTTACCTTTAGTAACGTCTTGATCTTGTTGCATTGGGCATTGGATAGATGTTTAAACCTTGGATGTGATCGTGTCATTTGGTAAATCACGTTATCACTACCATTGTGGATAGTGATTAATCCATCAAACCTTCTTGCTTCCACACATGAAGCTTTGTAGAACGGTTCTCCAAGAATGATATCTCCCATGTCTTGATCTCGATAGCAATCCATATTTTCTACTACTACAAAATGAGTTACAACAGAAAAATTTCTAACAAAAATAGGTACATTCATAAAAGCTTTGACTACTTTCTTTCATTTGTATTCAACTTGTCCTTTATTATAGAATTATAGAACTCCCTAGACATCACATTAACTGTAACACCCCCAACTTTGGATTGCGCAGCGGAAATAGCAATTGGGTGTTACTAAATAGCACAATACACCAAGACAATAGAAAACGACCAAAATGAGACGTTTTTAAAAACATGAGTTCCATTATTAATCAAAGAAAAACGCGTTCAGGTCCTTACAAGATCGCAACCGCAACCATTACAACATTTGAAAAACTATTGTTTCAAATTGAATACATTGTTTTAAAACACATTAAGACATTATTTTTAAAAGCCAAGGAACACACAAGTAGTCTTTCACCAAAATCATCACACGCACGACACCTCCACACCATCGTTGCCTTCATCCTTGGTTACCTGGGATAAAACTTGTTTAAAACGTTAACAAAATTGTTGAGTGAAATTCATAGAGTTTAAAACAATCCATAAGAAATAATCTTTAAACACATAATTAGTTATCGAGAAAACATTGCAACGAATACAATGTATAACAATCTATTTTCTTTTATGCATTAAGCTCATGACACTGAACGTTAACAAACATATATCTTTTCATATGTTAATTTTCCCCAGAAGAAGGTATTATTGTCATATACCTACTACTTCTAAATACAAAACGTCCGCTTGACAAGATGTTCACAAGGATTCATATCCTAGACGGGGTTGTCAAACCCAATAGATCTATTTAATGCATTAGCGTTCACCTCGCAAGGCAATTAACGGTTCATAAAATAAGGGACTTCGACAATAGCTACTTATGCGGAAACAATCTCATAATCGGGTCCAACATACCATAAAATCATATGTGTTTTCCATAAAGTTTCTATTTTTAGAAAGTTGCTAAAAGTAAGGATAATATAATCCGAACTTCATATTTCATCATCAATTAACTAACATTACGAACCCATTGCTCATTACAATCCATATTCAAAAGTATACGCAAGTTTGACTTTCAAAAGTCAAACTTCGTAGTTGACTTTTACACCAAAAATAACCAAACTTGACTCGGCCGTAAAACGTTCGTTATTAGGAGTTATGTGATGATCCGCCTAGCGAAACGTAGCTAAAGGCAAACATTATCACTTTTCATTATCAAAAATAACTTTCAAAAATTTCTCGACTCGCTACGAGGCGCTCAAACTTTCTGGTCAAACTTGGTCAATTTAAAACCCATTAAAATGACACTTTTGACATAAACCGACTATCAAAACATGCTTAACTATTCTATTTAAGCATACCAAAACCATCAAACTTTGATCAATAACCAAATACGCTTTCAATAACTTTTCGCACTTGAACATCTAGCAATAATCATACAATACGCAATATCAATAATTTAACAATACAAAAACATAACTAGAATGCTCACAATGCTATAAGAAAAATCAAATATGGTTCCCCCTAGTTGGATCGAATCGGACGAAACCCCAAATACCAAAACAAAACCTTTTTCAACACAACCAATTGCTCAAAACACTAATCTAGCAATTATAAACACCCCCTTATACTCGAAAACTTCAAGAACCAGCCCAAAATTAACTTCTTCAAAACTTAATGCATGTGGGATTTTATTAGTGGGATATGTAGGCCTCGATATAAGGATCAATAATATGTAAATAGATTTTATTGCATGTCAGAAATAAACCAAAAATGGTGGTGGTAAAGGCTGGCCGGTCGTGTAGCTCAAGAGAGGGAGGAAGAGAGTGAATTTTGATAAAAGAAATGAGTGTGTGTATAAGTGTGGTATTTATAGAAATGAACTTTAGCCATTTGACACTTTTAGTCCCTCTATCCTTTAAGTCTTTCAAAACTAGTACAAAAGCGTTTCTTTTATTTTAAAATCGGCCAACAATTTAAGTCTCATTACTTTCGTAAATATTTTTATTCCGTCCCACTAATTTTTCTTTAAAACGTTTAGTAAAACGTTAAATCACGTAAAACACGACCTTTGAACATGGTTTTTACAAAAACTCAGGGAAACATCATAAAATATAAAAATAACATAATCACGCTCTCGGAGCGACAACATAAATTTTTTTGACTTTCTCATACGCTAAAAACAAATAGCAAGTCAATCACAGCTTGAAATTACCCAATAAATGGAAATTTTCATCAACCCTTATATAGCATAAACGACTATAATCAATTATGTAGAAACATAATTATCATAGCTCGGGATAAACGTTGACCTTAAACTCAGGTTGTTACATTCTCCCCTCCTTTTAGGAGCGTCGTCCTGGTGCTCAGCTCGACTTATCCGCTCTTTCTCGCTTCGTCCTTACTTGTAAAGAGATGAGTACTTTTTCTTAATCTGATCCTCGCGCTTCTAAGTAAATTCTGGACATCTTTGCAAATTCCAATGAACTTTAACGATAGGTATCCGACTTTGCTTAAGTCGCTTGACCTCTCGATCAACAATTTCCACTCGCTCTTCAATCATATGCAACTTATCATCAAGTTGAATTTCGTCTATCGGAACAACAATGTCGCCTTCCGCTAGACATTTCTTAAGATTCAAAACATGAAAGGTACTATGAATCCCTTTCAACTCTTCTGGTAACTCCAACATATAAGCCACTGGACCGACTCTAGCTAGAATCCTAAACGGCCCAATGTAACATGGACTTAACTTCCCACGCTTTCCAAAACAAACAACGCCCTTCCACAGCGATACCTTAAGCAATACCATATCACCGACTTCAAATTCTAACGGCTTAGTTCTTCTATCGGTGTAGCATTTCTAACGACTACGGGCAGTTAACAAGCGGTTCTTAATCTGAACGATCTTCTCGGTCGTTTCATGAATCAATTCTGGATTGGTGAGTTGGCTATCTCCAACCTCACTCTAGCAAACAGGTGATCTACATTTTCGTCTGTATAAAGCCTCATATGGGGCAGCCTTAATACTCGCGTGATAACTATTGTTATATGAGAACTCGACCATTGGCAGATGTCGATCCCAACTACTTCCAAAGTCGATCACATAGGCACGCAACATATCTTTAAGCGTTTGTATATTCCTTTTGCTTTGACCATCCATTTGAGGGTGGTAAGCGGTACTCATATCCAAATTCGTCCCTAACGCCTTCTGAAGCGTTTTCCATAAACTCGATGTAAAATGGCTATCTCGATCTGAAATGATCAAAATGGGAACACCATGCCTACACACAACTTCCTTCAAGTAAAGTTGCGTGAGTTTCTCCATGGTATCAGTCTTCTTCATTGGTAGGAAATGAGCTGATTTGGTCAATCGATCGACAATGACCCAAATTGTAGCATACCCACTCGGTGTTCTTGGCAGTCCACTCATAAAATCCATAGTAATCCTTTCCCATTTCCAAATAGTAATCTCAGGTTGTTGCAGCAATCCAGATGGTTTCTGATGCTCGGCTTTAACCTTCGCACAAGTCAAACACTTGCTAACATACGTGGCAATATCAGCTTTCATATTCGGCCACCAATACAACAACTTTAAATCTTGATACATCTTGTCCGATCCCGGATGGATAGAATACTTCGACTTATGTGACTCATGCATAATAAAATACCTTAATCCATCGAATCGTGGCAACCAAACACGATTTCCAAAACAACGTGTTCCATCAGGGCAAAACTCGAATATTTACTTAATCAATCTCCCCAAATTTTCTTCCTTCACATTCTTCTTCTTCATTGCTTCCTTTTGAGCTTCAAGAACTTTCTTTGGTAGATCGTTGTGAACAGTCATCATCAAAGCTCGAACACGTAATGGCTTAATCCTTTCCTTTCGACTTAAGGCGTCAGCCACAACATTCGCTTTTCCAGGATGATACCGAATCTCACAATCATAATCACTTAAGAACTCAATCCAGCGACATTGTCTCAAATTTAGCTCTTTCTGGTTCAAAATATATTATAGGCTCTTGTGATCGATACTTCGTTCAATACAAATAATGTCTCCATAAACTAAGAGCGAAAACAACGGCTCCTAATTCCAAATCGTGAGTAGTGTAATTCTCTTCATGGACTTTTAATTGTCGAGAATCATATGCTATCACCTTTTCCCTTTACATCAACACGGCTTCATAACCCTTAAGTGACGCATCGCAATAAACCATAATATCTTCCGTTCCTTTGGGCAACGCTAAGATTGGTGCACTATACAATTTCTGCTTCACGGTCTGAAAAGCTTCCTTTTCTTCTTTTCCTCACTTGTATTTCTTATCTTTCTGAGTCAACTTAGTTAGTGGATTAGAAATCAAAGAAAAACCTTCAATAGACCTCCAATAGTAACCAGTCAATCCAAGAAATTTCCTCACCTCTGTTGGTGTCTTTGGTGCAGCCCAATTCTTAATGGCTTTGATCTTGGCATGATCAACATGAACACCATTACGATCAATCACATGACCAAGAAATTGTACCGAATCTAGCCAAAAATCACACTTTGAAAACTTGGCATACAATCTCTCCTTCTTAAGCAGCTCCAAAATAATCTTCAAATGCCTTCCATGCTCTTCTTCGTCCTTGGAATAAAACAAAATATCATCGATGAACACAATGACGAATAAATCCTTTTTCCAATAGCTCTTGCAGTTGTACCGACAACTCTTTCATCTAAGATGGTGCCAAGCGATATGGTGCACGTAAAACAGGTGCAACCCTCGGTATCAGATCAATTCGAAACTCTACTTGCCTCAGCGGTGGTAGTCCTAGAAAATCATCAGGAAACACCTTAGGAAAGTCACGAATTACAGGCATGTCTTCCAATCATTTCTCCTTCAATTTCTTCTCAGTCACATGTGCCAAAAGCAAATGACAACCTCACTCGATATACTTATAGGCTTTAATACAAGATATGACCTTTAGTCGAGACATACCTTTGTCACTTTCGACTGCCAACGTCTTGTTTCCATAGGGTATACAAACAACCTTCTCACCACAGACGATAACGGCATCGCGCTTGACAAGCCAATCCATACTAATTATGAGGTCAAATGTACCAAGCTCAATCGGCATAAGATCGATTTCAAAAAGATGGTTCACTAAGTGAAAAGTGCAACCTTTCAGAATAGTGTTCGTATTAACTACCCTTTCATCGGCTAGTTATACCTCGTAACTAGCGCTTATTTTAACCGGTTCGATATTAAGTATGGACGTAAATTTAGTATCCACAAAACTCCTATCGGAACCCGAATCGAATAAAATAGAAGCATGGCGGTTATTGAGTAGAAACGTACCAGTAACCACATTCGGACCCTGCGGCTCAGCATCCTTAATAGCATAAGCCCGACCATGAGCTTCTTCATATTCCTCTTGCTTGACATTTTTTGGGCATCGGTTGCTCGTATGACCTTGCTCCCCACAATCATAGCAAGTCTAAACAGGCTAAGTGTTAGCACCCGTGGCAACACTCTTTTCCTTGCAATACTTCGACTTATGCCCAACCTTTCCACACTTGTAGCACTTGATCGTACATGGACAATCATGGCGAGTAAAGAAACGTTCACACATAAGAAGTGATCCAGAAGACACCTTTTTCTTAGTCGGAGCAGTAGTCATAGCTCGCGCATTCCCTTGCTTTTGGTTATTTTGTAAAGATTGGCGTGAGTTATCCTTTTGGTTACTCTTACCACTACTGTTCCCATTTTCTCTTCTTTCCTTCTAGAATCCTTGTTGCGGTCGTCGTAGGACTTCTACATGAAGTTTTACAACTCCCTAGGAAGAGCACCTAATCGTTGTAGTAGTAGTATAGGCAAGAGTCAGGGGGGTTATTATCGTTCACTCGGGGAATTGGTTGGGAAGGCTTGATCAAGGTCTAACAAAATTCTAAGGGTTGAGAGAAGATTATTTTTGTATTGTTGTGTTTATAGGAAAGCAGGTAAATCATATAATTGAGAGGTTGGTTGGTTTTAGCTATTAAACTAAATAAGTTATGCTACTGGTGATAACAATATAATAAAAGATTGTGTTTATTTAATCATGTATTACTCCCTAGATTGCTTCTCCTAGTGTTATTGCTTTGTCACACTTATGATGATCTATGTAATTATTTCCTAAGTCATGAATGAATTACACGAACCTGCCATCTATTTAATATTCTGTTAAGGCAACGCACAAGTAAGGTAGTATAAAGACTATTACAAGGCCCCTAAGAGTATATTAAATGCATTTGAAATACATTAAGAGTGGATCAACCATATAAGGGGCAAGGTAGTATGAAGACTGTTACCCGATGGTATCCTTTCTACACAATCATGTTTTCCTAGACATATCAACAGCGATACAACCAAAAGCTGGTTTTCTAAGACCTAACATGCATATTCATCACAAGAAGCAACACCACTAAGATCTACATTCTAGGTTTCATACAATCATAAATAAATACAATATAAAGTTTAGCCAAGCATGTTAAAGATAAAGCAAGAACAGAAAGGAATCACAAAACAAGACATATTAAATGATTAAGATAGTCTTACTTGATTAAAATATGAATTGAAGAAAGAACAATATGGTTTTGAGGCCCTAAAATCATCCCTAATAGCTGCTAAACAAACTAGGGTTTGTCCCTTTCTTTTAATCTAAAGTTACACACTTAAAACCCTAATTTTGGGTTTGTATGTATAGGAAAATCATTGTGACGACGTCGCCTTTTAATCATGATGCCGTCATGATAAGAATATTCTAGATCTTGGGCTGGATCGTGTAGGATGACGCCGTCGTAATATCTTGTGACGCCATCATGGTAGGATTTGTGACGGCATCACGTGTAATCTGCAACGCCATCTCCAGCTTCTAAGGAGAAATTCTTGAGCAATGTTGGTGTAGGTCTGTAGTCTTGTTCGTTTCTTCTCCAATGAGCCCAAGTCACGTGTATTTCTTCCAAATGCCTTCCAAATACAAAATACCTTAAAAGGAATGATTAAGTACCTATTTTGGGCATAAACACACGATTTAGGGGGTTAAACGGCCTCAAAAAAGTGTATAAAATGACACCTCATCAACTACCCCTACACTTGGGATTTGCTTGTCCTCAAGCAAATGGGCTTTTCTTTCTAGACAATAACAATATGAGCGGTCATTTTACCTACTCTTTAAAAGTATTTTAAAACACAACCTTCTAGACCTCGTAATTAAAAGCACGGAAATTATATACTAGCACCTCACATAAGTGTTTGGGATTCTCTCTTTCACTCGGGTGTATAATAAATTATAACATAAGGGGGAAACAGAAAATCAACATTCATTACATGACATAGCATATAAATTATCATAGGCTTAGTAAAGGATTAAACCTCCACCCCTAGGCGCAAGTATTATTCATTACTCTCCAAGTGGTCTTTTAAAGGGTTGTGAGGTGTAGGTATAAGATAACATATAATGGAAACAAAAACGAATGGGATACATTTAGCTGGATTTGGGTGAATTTGGAGGGGAAGGGTTAGCTAATTATTTGCACGAATACATGCTAGTATTGTTGCTAAGCCAAGTCTCGGACAAAGATGTACAAACTCTACACAACTCTACATCAATCTCTTTCTTTTTCTTTTTTTTTGAATAACATAATACATCACTTGGGGTTTATAACACGTACCCCTACACTTGAGCTTTTACATGCTCGATATT
>BQNB010063725.1:5077-25706 GCA_026074375.1 Tanacetum coccineum | reverse complement strand
AGATTTTGACCTTTTGCCTTGGTTAAGGGCATTTGGTTGAGATTTGCATTTGTGTTATTTTATATGTATGCTATACCACGAACCAGATTCTATGGTATAATATTATACATATGTAGAACATACATATTTATTTATATGTGCAATTTATGCATTTTCCTTATAAGATATATTCTTCTAATACGCGCACCATTATCTTAGGTCGCGGTTCGGATCTCTCGACTTCGTTTCTTCATTGTTGATCATGATGTTCGTATCGTTGTCATCGTTGTTAGCTCGTTGTGATTCTCTTATCCGATACTTCTGCTTACAGTGAGTTCATAGCCCCACCTTTTCTCTTTTAATGGTCTTCATAAACTATTTTTGGGGTGAGAATACATGCTCGTTTTACTGAGCAAACTTATTGATTTTTACTACTTAAGCGTTACATGACTAATTTTACTAAAGCTTTTACTTGCTTCCTATATGATTTTAAATACATGGTTGATTATTTATGAACCTACTAAAGATTGATTTGCTTACTACATGATTTGAGACCATTGAATACCTATATATGTATATATAAAAACCGTGAGTTTTGAACACATTATTTGTTTTACTTTGGACACAAGTGTTTTTAAATTGTATGCTATCCAGATTATTGCCTAAATATTATTGAAGTTACCTCATTGCCATTTAAGTCCCTACCAATCATGAACCGTTAATTGCTAATATAGTAAGGGCGAGTGTTATGGATAGATCTATTGGGACTGACAATCCCCGCCTTGAATTTCTGGTCACAAGTTGACCATGGTGCATTTAACATTGTGAGGATAGTTAGGTTGTTGGCAAGCATACTATATTTTCTCAGGGGAACAAAACTAGTTAAGGATTCGGGGTCATGAGATTAGTGCAATAATACATGTTTTGGACTACTGAATTCATTTTGTAGTCTACTATTACTTAAATCTTGTGGTCCACTACTGAACATTACTTGAGTTATTGAATTACTAATTGGATTTCGAAAATAATATTTTGAAATGTTGTAACGCTACTTTTCTTACTGAAATATTACTTGAATTATTTCAATACCGCTTTTACTTAAACCTATGAATTCACCAACATTATTGTTGACGTTTTGCATGTATCTTCTCATGTTATTATTTTGTTAGCTCAGCATTGGGAGCATTTGAGCCGCGCGGATATATTTTTGAAGGCTTTATAATTTGAGTACCATTCGACAAACGTTTTAAAAATGTTTTCTATTGCATTTAAATGGGACCTATTGTAACTCTAATATTTTATAAAGTTTATCAAATGGTTGATTTTTGAAAATGTCTCACTTATAGTCGTTTTCTGTAACTTGTACTTTATGCTATGAAGTAGCACCCGAAAGTGGTATTCCGCTGCGTTGTGATTTTTTGGGGTGTTACAGAGTGGTATCATAGCACTCGTTATAGAGAACTAGGTCGTTTTTCAAAACCTAAACTATAACCGTTTTTTGAGGATTTTTAAAAGTCATTCACCGTTGTCCGATATCCGCGCGCGCATGCTCCCTAATCTCTTATAAGCTCTCTGTTGCATCTTTACTACTATTACATGGATAATGAGTATTTAACGCTCGGCTATGATTTCACTCTCTTACGTCTATCTTATGACGTCTTACTATTTATCTTATATCGGTCAGTTATATAAATATTGATCACTCTGATTTTCCCGTACTTCCTGATTTCTCATTTACTCCCTTGAGCGTTGATACTTGTTATATATAAGGATACCTATACATATGGGCTATTTTATTTTTGATCTCTTACGATTAACTTCGAACTTTTTTGCGACTATACTTTATTCCCTTTTGATGATATTGAAATTCAACGCAGTTTGTCAATTCTACTGATTATTTTACCATTCGACTCCGAGTTTGAACATTTTTTATGCTTTTAAATCGCATATGTTGTTTCGTAATCCATCGTATTGAAGTCTTCCAGTTGATGGGAGTACGGATTTAACTTGTCACCACGGATCGTGCCGCCTTTTGGCACTTACCTTTGGAACGCGGTTGACTAACGTCTCATTTTTCTTCTTATTACTTCTTATGATTTTGAAGAATCATGCCGCCAAGGAGACTCCTTCTTCTCATCGTATCATTGTCTTGATCTCGTGTTTTGTTGTGACAATGCTTAAGTAGGCTAATTTATAATTATCTTATTGAAATGAATTGGGACGCCTCTTCATTTGGATAAGGAAATTATAAATCGCCGAACCATAAATTTCTAAGTCTTATTTATATGGATTGGGACGCCTTTGGATGTAAATTAACGATTTGTAAATGAGTGGGCTTAAGTGTATGGCATTCGTACGAACAACTTTCTTTCGATTTGTAATCCGTTTGTACGAATAATTCATTTTCTTCATTCATCTAATCATTATCGTTATTATCTTCATACGAATGAGTCTTTAGACTTCTTTCATTCGTAATTTGTTCATTCGATTATTTCCAAATGTATATCTGACATGGCGTGCGTCTCTTATAACAAATAATACATCCGTACGAATCGTTCATTGTCTTTATTTTTCTAATCAGTATCGTCATTGCTTTTGTATAAATGGATTTTTAAACTTCATTCTGATCCGTGATCTGTTATATGGATTTTCCGTAATGTGGTAACGATCGCGCATACCATATGTAGATATGTTAGAAATTGGGTACCGGACGACGCTGCCCGTAAGGTGGGAGGCGTTGTAAACATCTCGTATTTTACGATCAATATTAAATCTTGACTCTGTTTCTATTTTTGCTTTTGAATAAAATTTCGTGTTTTACTTTTAGCCGATTTAGTGAAAATCGTCGTTTTTGGCTATTCGCGAGTCGTGCTTTGAATATATTTATCCGTTTTAACGTTTGAGAAATTGATAATTTCATATTTTAGCTTCGGAAGCTTAATTATTTTTATTTTAGTATTCTTCGACTCTTTTCGCGTTTTTGCCGAAACCGTGTCAAAATATAGTACTTTAACACTTTTTAATATTTTAACTAAGTGTTTTAAATCAAAATAATGTAGTATAAATGTTTATAAAAAAATAGTAATAATAAAAATAGATAAACATAATAATAAAACCAAACACCCTTTTTCTTTTAATTAGCTCCTACAAAGCATTAAACCAAACACTCCCTTATTTTTATAAAAGGCTGGGAAATTATGTAGACAAATAAGGTAGTCAACAATACTATATAAAGAGTTCTAACCCATCTTAAACACACACCTACAACATATATAAAAATTTTTCACTCTCTATCTCCCTCTCTTCTCTGGTTCGACGCAACCTCCAACACCACCACTAAACCACAATCAGAACTCTTCCCACTTAATTTCAGTCACTTAATCATCACTAATACATTAATCCCCATCATTCTCTACAATAAAAATCAACATGCAAGTGGTTTTTTAAAGACCTTGATTTTGTTTAGTTTTAATGATTTTGAGTAAAGATTTAGCATAAAGGGTTTAAAAGGAAGTGTTATTACAAGACTTTGGGTAAATACAAGTTAGGTTTGGTCTTTTTGGCTTGTTTGTGGTTTTTAAAAATACATAGAACCAAGAAGGGTTTTGTGTCTTCGATCTTTCTTTGATCCTACGCTATTGTAAGTATTTTCTTTACTTATTTATGATGATTAATTTTCATATTGTATGCATGTGTATAATCTAGTACTTGGAATCTATGAGTGTTGGTGCATGAAGTATTCTTGAGGTTAGATGGTTGGATTGAAGTGATAATAGATGGAGATAGGTTAGTCTAAGAGTGTTTGTGAAGTTTTGTGAAGCGAAATTGGAGTTTGAAGGGGTTTAAAGCCACTCATATTAGACTAGAAAATTTGTGAGTCGATTTCGAGTGAGTCAAAATTTGTAAAACTGATTTTGGTCTTAGGATTATGATAGAGGACATCCCTACTTCCGTTTCGATATATGACACGTCCTGTAACTCTCAAAAACAAAGATTTAATGGCCGTTAGAAGTTAGAAAATGGGTAAAAACGCGATTCAGCACTAGTTTTAAATTTTGGTTTTCTGCAGATTCTGGAAAGGATAATTTTGTCATTTTTTGTTGAGTTTTGGGTCTCGGGTATAACTAAAAAGTTGTTTAAAATTATGTTTTATCTTTTCGTGAGGAAATCTAAGTCCAAAAACGCATATTAACGGGTCAAAAAGCTTAGAAAATACTAGGATAACTAAGTAACTACTTATTGCTAAAAAGTACATACTACAAGTTACTAACTAAACTTAAAAAAACTGAATTGTTTAACTAAAAAAAACTGAAATAGACTATAAAATAAATGTTTAATTATATAAACACACTCTTCAGTACATAACTCACAACCCATACTATTACATTAAATTTACAACTACTTAATTGATCTACTGAAACAAAATTCCCCCCACTCAGACATGAACCACTACAAAACCACAAGCATCACACCATCGCCAAAAAAACCAATGACACAAAAACTCCACAAACACAACCAACCAATCCCATGAAAACACCCCCAATACGAAAAACCCCTTAACCAAAAGTAAATGAACAACAACTATAAATTAATAAAACCCCCATACCCACCTCGTATACCAACTTCATAATTCATCCCCAACACGCTACCCCATAGAACGCGACCACCCAAAGATATTCCACCCAAACATTCCACCACCCATAACTAAGCCACACCCCCAGACACCAACCCACCATATGATAACTACTTCACAATCACAAATCCACCCTACTACCACTCAAATTGTCCATCGTAACCCCTCAAAAAAACCCTCCAACCACTTACTCACATAAAACACCACCCCTACCATCACCAAAAACACAACAACACCATACAACAAAACCAACCCACTCTAACCCCTACACATAACAACACACCAAATAAACAATACCCATCAACTCTACACCAAAAAATCCAAACTATGAAAAAACCCAATCTCCACCCATCACAAGATCAACCCACCCCCCCATATACACTCCATACACCCCACCAACAAAAAAAACATCACAATGATCCCCCGCACTACTCAATCCCTCCAACCAACGTGTCACCCACTTAGAAGCTCAGCACCCCCATCAAACTGCAAATTACACACAACTCCCCACACAACCCAGACCAACCACCAAATAACATAAAACCTAGAACCACGACGCACAGCCACCAAACACCATTTAAAAACACCCCAAATTCACAAAAATACCATCACAACCAAAACCCCAAAAATACCCATATAACAATTGACAGTTAAAAAGAAACTATTCTATACTACAAAACTCACAAACGATACTCAACAACTAAAATACATCACATTACAACACCAATCACAACTAATTTGTTAAGAAAAATAAGTTTTGTGCAAAATTTTGTAAGAGTATTATTCAGCATGTTTGGATATCGGAGTTTTGGGTCTCGGAATAACTGAAAATAGTCCGGAATGTTCGTTTCACATGCCAATAGCTAGTATACCTACCATAATAAATAACACATTTTGGTGATCGTTTTTGATAAGTCAACTAGGAAAACAAAATATTAAAAAAAGACAATTTTTGGTAAAAAATTAAGAATGAGATCCTTGTCGAGTAAAACTACTTTGAACTGAAATATTATAACGAGAACTATTTTATAACAAACAAGTCATACTTAAGCTCTCGGTAGTGTCTAAAATCGAATTGGGAATAATGAGTTAGAGTATGAGTGCGTTTGGATGGGTTGATTGTTGTAAATTCGTTGCCGTTGGTCATTTCTAAATATAGCAAATTTTTATGTATATATTTAGCGAGCTAAGGATTCTGGTTAGACGCTACGGTTTCAATAGTTTATTTTTGGAAATTTGGAAACGATTAAATTAGGGGATACTATTAACGCCCAGAAACTAAAAACTATCCCAAAATGGAAACTTTCTATAAATAGGAACTTTTCGTAAGAACGTCGTAACATCTTCATAAACTTAACGAGTTCGTAAAGACACATTTTTGTTGACTAAACTAAAGCACAAACATATATGGTTGTCTATTTCCTTATTAAACGTTGTGTGCAACGTTCCGTTATTATTATTATTTCTCGTTCTACGGCGCGTCTATTTATTAATTTGCGGTTAGAGCCGTTCGGTTATACTTTATTCACATCGCCTGCTTACGGTGAGTTGAGTCATGATTCATCCTCGTGCCTCCTAAGTAAGTTGAATACTTACATTCATTAGCCTCGCCCGAAATTAAACGTCGAACCTTACAGATATCAGAAACCCGACTCCGCCTCTAAACATTTGAAACCCTTATACAGACATACACACAGACCTACACTTTCTCCTTCGATATTTTCACCATTAAGGGATTTTCTTTATAACGCATTTATGTCAATCATAAAACTTGTAATGATATTTTTCTGAAATACACATTCTGATGGATTAAATATACTGGTCAAACCTAGCCAAAATTTATGCTTATTAAGAAGTGTCGAAACATCAAATTTCGCTGAATAAAGTATCAACGTCATGTATAAAACTAGTTAATTACAATCTTAAATCTTTTCTTGGTCACACAATCGGTTAACAAAAATGGAATCCCAGGATGGGATTCCTTTTAAGGGGTAGGTAATGTCACAACTTGAAATTTTCAGAATTCTGAATTACTATTTTACCCTTTGACTTTTTGGTTCCGACTTGACTTTTTGACCTTTTACGGTCACATAAAAACGAGTACCGCGTAGCCGGTTAATTTTTGAAACGTATTCAAATAATAAATCATAATTATTATTATTATCTCTCATTTACAAATTTATTTTTCAAACTTATTTGACTTGAAAACGAGAAGATATATGTTATTCCTAAGTTGACTTATCAAAAACGACCCACTAAATCACGTTTTCACGACTCGGACTCTAAAGCAATTTGATGTAAAACGACATTCCGGACAACTTTTCAGTTTTACCCGAGACACGAAACCAAGCAGAAAATGACTTAAATAGCCTCGCAAAGTTTTGAACACCGCACGCAACGCGTACCGACACAAGAATAATTAAATTTATATTTAATTAACACTTTTATTAAATAAAAATATTTAATAAATTATTTAATGTTTTATTTCAAAAACATTTGTTAAAAACGCGAATATTCAAATTGAAGTTTTATTTTACGGACAAATGTTACCCGTGACACCCAATGATACCAAATAAATAAATAATAATGATTTTAAATAAGTTTTATAAAAACATTTATAAAATAAGTCATGTAAATACTCATTTTTATGGGAAAAACTATTTGGAAAACAATGGCGCAATTTTCGTAATTTAAATCAATCATTTAGTAGCCTAAACGAGTCCCGAACCGTTATTTTACAAAAATTATAACTTCAGTCCCTGGGGGAAACATTTATAAAACCTACCCTGGACTATGGAAGACTTGCCACTTTTATTAATAAAGTTTGGGACTATAAAAAGGGGAGATTAGGGTTTTATAACTCATTTTGTTACAAAAACAACACACACACCACCTCAAAAATTTCCGGCGCCGCTCCCCCTTTCCCGGCCAGATTCCGGCGAGATTCCGGCGATAGCCGCCGCTGCCTAAACCAACACCACCCTCATCTCTGACCATCTCTACCATTGGTCTTCACGCCTGCCACTCCACTCCATCCGAACACCACGACACCACCACCACCCTCATCTTCTTCAGCCATCCCACGCCACGCACTAGCCACCCTCGCGCCACCACAAACATCGTCACCACCATCTCCACGACATCACCTCCACCCCGTTGCAGCCACCCTCACCACCACATTCATCTCTTTTTATTGTTTTGAGTTTGGAAACACCTATAAGGGTGTGTTTGGTTTTCATAACCCGTAAAGGATGTTTGTTTCTAGGTTTAAAACAACAATAAGGGTGTGTTTGTCTCGCTGTTTTAAAAGCAGCACCATTAAGGTGCGTTTGGTTTTGATAAAGCGCAACCAGGGTGCATTTGGTTTTTCTATCACCCAAAAGGGTGCGTACGGTTTTGTCTAGCACCAAGGGGTGCGTTTGTTTTTACGAATAGCACCAAGGAGTGCATTTGGTTTTAAAACAGCCCCGAAAGGGTGCGTTGGTTGTTGTCTCAACCCAAAAGGGGTGTTTGTTTCTGTGGTTAACCCGTAAAGGGTGCGTTTGGATCTGAATATAAAAACCCTAAACGGGGGTGTTTTGTTTTGGGCAGCCCTATAAGGGTGTGTTTAGTATTGCAGTTAACAGCCCATAAGGGCGTGTTTGGCACAGCAGCCCCGTAACAGGGTGTGTTTGGTTTCGTTCTTTTTGTTTTTATTTCATTGATCTCGTCTAAATAATTATATTTTAAAACACGCGGATAAATTACGATATGGATTGATTAAGTGGGAAAAACATTGGTTTTTGGTAAAAATGGAAACGTCTCATAAACGAATTGGTCATGCCGAATATTTTTTTATAAATTTCTATACTTATTAATTTTCATTATAATTCTATTTTTTTAGAAACCCGATAAAAGAACGAAGTTATATAGTTTTAAGATTTTATAATTGGTTATTATACGATAAATAAACGAAAACCCTACTTTTACAAATGAGACAACTATTTTGGTTACAAACCATCAAGGAAATGAAATACTAATTTATAAAATATTATTTTATAAATTTCCGACTAAAAGACAAAATCGTAACTTTTGTAGAAAACTTTAAAAATATCATTTATCTAATTTGAAACTTTAAAACGTGTGTTTACTTTTATACAAGAACGTTTTATTAATTTAATTGGTGATTTATGAAAACGTGTCGAATTATTGTGTTTCAATTATTTTTCTTACGTTTCTTATATAATACTTGTAAAGTATTATATATTGCGACTTATTCTTTGATTGTTGTCTTTATTATATAATTCACCATATGAATTATATAATTGTCTTTATTATATAATCCAACCCGTTTATACGTTGATTACAAACTTGTTACATGGTTGATGTCACACTCATTTTTACTTATGGATTTAGGTGCTTTAAGCTTTTACAAAAATGTTGATTACTTTTACATTGGACACAAGTGTTTCTTGTTACGTTTCCTGTTATGTGTTGTCTAAGTTTTGCTACAAACCACTATTGCCCGAACTATCATGAACCGTTAGTCACCTATGACCAATTGGATTGGTTAAGTGAGCGCGAATGCGTAAATAGATCTATTAGGACTAATTATCTCTATCTGCTTTGGTTCCACTTAACGAAAAATAAACGGATATATGTCATGTCGATGTGCGTTGTGGTTGTCTTTGGTTTGGGATACCAGTTAAGGGAAGGAATACTATGTGGCATGATATGATATGCCCTACTTTATTAGCATCAGTGTCATGAGCTTAGCGCAACAATAAATGCTTTCATGTGAAGTTGTATTTGTTATAACGGCACATGTGCTTTGTGTGTGAAATCGTAAACTGCTAAGATTGTCACATACACTTTGAAATCTTGTGGTCCACACTACTTTGGTTGAACATTTCCAATTACTATACACTTTTCGTAATACTTTGAGTGAAGCTGTGTTCACAAAACGTTTTTGATTCTCGTAAATGTTTTACTTAAACCTATGAATTCACTCAACTTTATGTTGACCGTTTTAGCATGTTTTTCTCAGGTGATTAGCTTTGGACTTCTTGACGTGCTATGTGGAGTCTACGTGCAATATGATACCCTATTTCAAGACTTATCAAATTACCATACTCGTTGTCTTTTGAAAACATAAATTTCGCTTCCGCTATCTTTTAAAACTAAATTATGCTTCCGCTACATTTTACTTATGCTTCCGCAAATTTTTACTTTCTTTTAAATCTTGTAAAACTTATCTATTTTTAAATAATGCAACGAGTTATGATTTTCAAAACGTCTATTAGTGGTCGTTCTCTTGTGCCTTGTGTTCGAAGTATGATGAAGTCACGCCCTCGGACACGTATCCCATCCAGGCCCTGTCTAGGGGTGTGACAGAATACATGCTCGTTTTACTAAGTAAACTTATTGATTTCTACTACTTAAGCGTTACGTGACTATCTTCACTAAAGCTTTTACTTGCTTACTACATGACTTCTAAAACATGTGTAATACATGGCTGTTTTCTTATGAACTGATTTAAAGCTTGATTTGTTTACTACATGATTAGAGATCATTGAATTCCTATATATGAAAACTGTGAGTTTTGAACACATTATTTGTTATAATATTGGACACAAGTGTTTTAAATTGTATGCTATCCAGATTATTGCCTAAATATTATTGCATAAGTTACCGTATTGCCATTTAAGTCCCCACCAATCATGAACCATTAATTGCTAATGCAGCAAGCGTGAGTGTTATAGATAGATCTATTGGGACTAAAAATCCCCGCCTTGAATTTCTGGTCACAAGTTGACCATGGTGCATTTAACATTGTGAGGACAGTAGGGTTTTTGGCAAGCATCCTATATTTTCTCAGGGGCACAAAACTAGTTAAGGATTCGGGGTCATGAGATTAGTGCAATAATACATGTTTTGGACTACTGAATTCGTTTCGTAGTCTACTATTACTTAAATCTTGTGATCCACTATTGAACATTACTTGAGTTATTGAATTACTACTTGGATTTCGGTAATAATATTTGAAATGTTGTAACGCTACTTTTCTTACAGAAATATTACTTGAATTATTTCAATACTGCTTTTACTTAAACCTATGAATTCACCAACATTATTGTTGACGTTTTGCATGTATTTTCTCATGTTATTATTTTACTAGCTGAGCATTGGGAGCATTTGAGCCGCGCGGATATATTTTTGAAGGCTTTATAATTTAAGTACCATTCGACAAACATTTTAAAAATGTTTTCTATTACATTTAAATGGGACCTATTGTAACTCTAATATTGTATAAAATTTATCAAATGTTTGACTTTTTAAAAGGTCTCACTTAGAGTCGTTTTCTATAACTTGTATTTTATGCTATGAAGTAACTCCCCAAAGTGGTATTCCGTTGCGTTGTGATTTTTGAGGGGTGTTACAGAGTGGTATCAGAGCACTGGTTATATAGAACTAGGTCGTTTTTCAAAACCTAAACTATAACCGTTTTCCAAGGATTTTTAAAAGTCATTCACCGTTGTCTGATATCCGCGCGCGCATGCTTCCTGATCCCTTATAAGCTCTCTTTTGCGTCTTTACTACTATTACATGGATAATGAGTATTTAACGCTTGACTATGATTTTGCTCTCTTACGTCTATCTTATGACGTCTTACTATTTACCTTATATCGATCAGTTATATAAATATTGATCACTCCGATTTTCGCGTACTTCTTGATTTCTCATTTACTCCCTTGAGCGTTGATATTGGTATTATATAAGGATACCTATACATATGGGCTATTTTATTTTTGATCTCTTACGATTAACTTCGAATTTTTTACGACTTTACTTTATTCCCTTTTGATGATATTGAAATTCAGCGCAGTTTGTTAATTCCACTGATTATTTTACCATTCGACTCTGAGTTTGAACACTTTTTTATGCTTTTGAATCGCATATGTTGTTTCGTAATCCATCGTTTTGAAGTCTTAAAGTTGATGGTAGTACGGCTTTAACTTGTCACCACGGATCGTGCCGCCTTTTGGCACTTATCTTTGGAACGCGATTGACTAACGTCTCATTGTTCTTCTCGTTACTTCTTATGATTTTGAAGAATCATGCCGCCAAGGATACTCATTCTTCTCATCGTAGCATTGTCTTGATCTCGTGTTTTATTGTGACAATGCTTAAGTAGGCTAATTTATAATTATCTTATTGAAATGAATTGGGACGCCTCTTCATTTGAGTAAGGAAATTATAAATCGCCGAACCATAAATTTCTAAGTCTTATTTACATGGATTAGGACGCCTTTGGATGTAAATAACGATTTGTAAATAAGTGGGCTTAAGTGTATGACATTCGTATGAACAACTTTCTTTCGATTTGTAATCCGTTTGTACGAATAATTCATTTTCTTCATTCATCTAATCATTATCGTTATTACCTTCATACGAATGAGTCTTTAGACTTCTTTCATTCGTAATTTGTTCATTCGATTATTTCCAAATGTATATCCGACATGGCGTGCGTCTCTTATAACAAATAATACATCCGTACTAATCGTTCATTGTCTTTATTTTTCTAATCGCTATCGTCATTGCTTTTGTATAAATGGCTATTTAAACTTCTTTCGGCTCGTGATCTGTTATATGGATTTTTCCGAATGTGTAACGATCGTCGCAAACCATATGTAGATAAGTCGAATAGGGTACCGGGACGACGCTCCCTTAAGGTGGGAAGGCTGTAACATCTCGTATTTTACGATCAATATTAAATCTTGACTCTGTTTCTATTTTTACTTTTGAATAAAATTTCGTGTTTTACTTTTTAGCCGATTTATTGAAAATCGTCGTTTTTGGCTATTCGCGAGTCGTGCTTTGAATATTTATCCGTTTTAACGTTTGAGAAATCGATAATTTCATATTTTAGCTTCGAAAGCTTAATTATTTTTATTTTAGTATTCTTCAACTCTTTCCGCGTTTTGGCCGAAACCGTGTCAAAATATAGTACTTTAACACTTTTTAATATTTTAACTAAGTGTTTTAAATCAAAATAATGTAGTATAAATGTTTATAAAAAGCAGTAATAATAAAAATAAATAAACATAATAATAAAACCAAACACCCTTTTTCTTTTAATTAGCTCCTACAAAACATTAAACCAAACACTCTTTTATTTTTATAAAAGGCTGGGAAATTATATAGACAAATAAGGTAGTCAACAATACCATATAAAGAGTTATAACCATCTTAAACACACAGTTACAACATATATCAAAAAAATTCCTTCCCTGTCTCCCTCTCTTCTCTAGTTCGACGCAGCCTCCAACACCACCACTAAACCACAATCAAAACTCTTCCCACTTAATTTCAATCACTTAATCATCACTAATACATTAATCCCTATCATTATCTATGATGCGGTCGTCGTTAGACTTCTACACGAAGTTTTACAACTCCCTAGACAGAACACCTAATCATTGTAGTAGTAGTATAGGAAAGACTCGGGGGGTTGTTATCATTCACTCGGGGAATAGGTTGGGAAGGCTTGATCATGGTCTAACATAATTCTAAAGGTTGAGAGAATATTATTTTTGTATTTTTGTGTTTATTGGAAAGCAGATAAATCATATATTGAGAGATTGCTTTGGTTTTATCTATTAAACTAAATATTAACTACGATACTTGTGATAACAATGTAATAAAAGATTATGTTTATTTAATCATGTATTACTCCCTAGATTGCTTCTCCTAATGTTGTTGCTTTGTCACACTTGTGATGAATTATGTAACTATTTCCTAAGTCATGAACGAATTACACGAACTCGCCGTCTATTTAATATTTCGTTAAGGCAACGCACAAGTAAGGTAGTATGAAGACTATTATAAGGCCCCTAAGAGTATATTAAATGCATGTGAAATATATTAAGAGTGGATAAACCATATAAGGGGCAAGGTAGTATGAAGACTGTTACCCGATGGTATCCTTTCTACACAATCATGTTTTCCTAGACATATCAACATCGATACAGACAAAAGATGGTTTTCTAAGACCTAACATGCATAATCATCACAAGAAGCAACACCACTAAGATCTATATTTTAGGTTTCATACAATCATAAATAAACACAATAGGAGGTTTAACCGAGCATGTTAAAGATAAAGCAAAAACATATATGAATCAAACAACACATAGACATATTGAATGATTAATTAAACCTTACTTGATTAAAACATGAGTTGGAGGAAGTACAATAGGGTTTTTAGGCTCTAAAATTATCCCTAACAGCTTCTAAACGAACTAGGGTTCGTACCCTCTTTTTATTCTAAAATTACACACTCAAAACCCTAAATTCAAGTTTATATATATAGGAAAATCGCTGTGACGGCGTCGCGTTTTAGTCGTGACGCCGTCATGAAAGAGAATATTCTAGATAATGGGCTGGGTCGTGTGCTCTGACGCCGTCGTGAGATCTTGTGACGCCGTCTTGGTCTTCGTTGTGACGGTGTTACGTTGAATTTGTGACGTGGTCTCCAGCTGCTAAGAACATTATCTTGAGAGATGTTGGTGTAGGTCTGTAGTCTTATTCGTTTCTTCTCCAAATGAGCCCAAGTCACATGTATTTCTTCCAAATTCCTTCCAAATGTGACATACCTGAAAATGAACAATTAAGTACCTATTTTGGGCATAATTGCACGATTTAGGAGGCTAAACGACCCCGAAAAAGTATATAAAATAACACCTCATCAAATACCCCTACACTTGGTATTTGCTTGTCCTCAAGCAAATGGGCTTTTCTGCCTAGACAATAACAATATGAGGGTCATTTTACCTACTCTTTAAAAGTATTTTACAACACAACCTTTAAGACCTCGTAATTAAAAGCACAAAAATATATACTAGCACCTCACATAAGTGTTTGGGGATTCTCTTTTTCACTCGGTTGTATAATAAATTATAACATATGGGGGAAACGAAAAATCAACACTCATTACCTGTCATAGCATATAAATTACCATAGGCTTGGTAAAGGATCAAACCTCCACCGCTAGGTGCAAGTATTATTCATTACTATCTAAGAGGTCTTTTAAAGGGTTATGGGGTATAGGCGTAAGATAACATATAAAGGAAACGAAAACGGATGGGATACATTTGAGTGGCTTTAGGTGAATTTGGAGTGGAAGAGTTAGCTAATTATTTATACGAATATACTCTGGTTTGGTTGCTAAGCTAAGACTCGGACGAAGATCTACAAACTTTACACAACTCTACATATTTCTATTTCTTTTTCTTTTCTCATTTTTTTTCGAATAACATAATACATCACATGGAGTTTATAATACGTACCCCTACACTTGAGCTTTTACATGCTCGATATTTACAATCTATCTAATGACCCGATTTGAGGTGAATCAAAATAACATGGAGATCAGTTGACAAACATATGGGGGTATATGACTTATCTTTTCTTCCCCATTCTTCCGCAAAATAAATACTACCATGAATCACAATCGTCCCAAAACTATATTTACAAGGATAAGGACTTAGAAACCGTGTACTCAAATAATTAACTTGGGTTAAACACAATAATGTACTAAAAATGAGTACATACAAGGTAGACTAAGGCTATTTAGGTGTAATGATTGGTTTAAGGGTGACAATGCTCTTCATTAATAATCTGGAATCCACCAGAGAATTACGAGAACCGTGAAAAAGAATAGGCTCGGAGGGTTATACTAGGGGTATCCTGCACTAATAATGAGTACATGGCAACGGTGTGGGATAGTTATATGATCGGTGTGACCATCATAACAATTACAGGTTTAAAACATGGGTTAATCCTAATTCCTCTTATCAAGCAAATCCTAATACTTACTATGCGGTCTCAGGATGCATCACAAAAACAAGTTCTAGAATTTAATATACTACGTACAGTCAAATCAAATAATACCAGATCTAATGCTCAAGAAAAGGCGACGAAGACCCACTTACACATCTGTAACAGATGATCGACAATATATGAGACCTGCTCACCTGTAGCATCCTTAACTCAAAAAGCTAAGTATAAACTATCTTGGTTATCAATAATAGATACCCGTATACCTATAGATCTAAATGCGAACTCACATTTTGGGGTGACAATTGCTGAGGTATATAAGTGTGCTAGTCATTTAAAGATCCTAGCCATAGAGACGCTATTAATACTCGGTAATATCGTCGTAAAGTTTCATAAAAAAAATTAAATAGTGGTAATCAATCACCTTTTTATGCCATTGTTTCGATATATCCCATCAATATAAGTACAAAGAAAATGGCAAATCAAAGAATAATTCAAAGCTTAATTCCCCCCACACTTAATTTGAACAAGTTAGCCTCAAATATTGAGTTCGAATCAATGGAAGTTCGATCAATAAATTAAGTCTCGGTCACATTAAATTAATTATACTATTTAAACAGGCCTAAAGGTTAAACGGCACTAAATGTTAAGCTAATACAGTAATGATGTAACGGCAAAAGCCCGTAATCAACCCGAGCCCTGTGCCTCAAGAAAAAGCCCACACGACCCATGTAATTTGAGAAGGAGTAAATATCCACCATTCCTCTATGGAAACAGTGTTGATTCATTTTAGATTCTCATTTGTTATTTTTTTCATGGTACTGAATTAACCAACTCCATTTTTCTCTCTAACTTTCTAACCATATCGTCTCATCTTATTTTTTCTTGTTTTATAATGAAGTGAAAGTGATATTGGGTTTCCAACATTAGGTATCATACTCCACGGTGGGTTTAGATTTTTGTTAGTTTTCGTTGTTGAATCGTTGTTTGAAATTTTTATTAATGTTAATTTAGTTTTGTTTGATTTCGTTTTTTATATAGCAAAGTGGTTCGATTATAGGTAATTCTTGCTTATAAGATTGAAAGTACTAAGGTTATTTTCGTGCGTGGCTAATAAAAACTGCAGAGGGATGAACAGATCTAGATTGTTGGTAGCCAATCAATCGAACGAGATGACAACCAATAAACCGTAACTAGCATGGCGTGCTTCAAGACCAACTAGATCTCACTTCAAGGACCGAACGAGGTTTTTCAGGTTGGAAAACCGAACTATTCCTTCCTTTGAGTGACCGATTCGAGTAACTTAAGATGGACTGAACGCTGGCTTGTTAGCTTGGACCGAACTATACTTATCTTTGAGGATCGCACAGTCCACCTTACGAAGTACCGATTCATATGTATTTTCTGTTATGGGACCAAACCTAGATATTTTTCTTTGAGGATCGAACGAGTCTCATCCTTCTAGGACCGAATTCTAGGTAGTTTCTTTTTGGAGAACTATATTTTTCTTTCGAGGATCAAATAAAACACAGAACGAGTCATCATCCTTTCGAGGACCGTAATTATTAGTTGTGTGTTGATCGCGAAACAAGAGCAATCGAACTAGTGAAACATCACTTGAGGACCGAACAAGATCACCTTAACTAGTTGATTTATTTTAGAAACTGAACTATTCAACCGAACTCAACAACGAACAAGCATTTGAACCGCACATAGATAATTTACATAATGACCGGAAACACAGCCATTTTTTTTTTTTAACACTTTTATTCTTGATTTTGTAAAAAATCCCGGTGAAAGATACGATTCTTCTACCTCAGGATTAACTCCAAGAAATTGTAAAATCCCGTGAAACATTAATTGTACTCAATCCAGGACAACAACAATCACTTTACTTGCTTAAGATCTACAAATCCTTCTCACTTTCATAATTAATCAAGTTCAATCATCAGTCATGACTCTACTCCAATTGCAACTTCCACAAAAACCGACAGCAAATGCATAACAACATAAATGGCAATCTGGTTCAAGGGATCGTCCACCAAATGCTTGCAGACAGGACCTATAAGCCACAATGGCGATCACGTGGTTCTACGATACATTGATACCCGACCCAAATGTTGATCCTTAAACGAAAGTGCATTCTCACAGGGATCCTAATACCCAACAATGGTTTCTACACCAGCTGGATCCGGCAACGAGAGGGATTCTCCGAAAGTTCCGTTATAAAGCAAAAACATCAATCAAGACCATTTCTTAAATATGACGCTGAAACAAACGCTCAAATATTAATCTGAAAAAGAAGCTATTCATTTGATATGTGACTGTGTAATAATTGGAGATGAAATCTTGGTGTGAGTAAAACAAACAATTTTAATAAACCAACCCTTTTTTAAAAAAATAATAGTTTTAAAAAAAAAATAGTCAAATTTATATACGTATAGTATTAATCCCGTAAGAATTCTTTCCAAAATACTTCTCAACCAAGAGAAATATAAGGTAAAAATCTCACTAAAGAAAACACAATTTGTATATTTTTATCCGGGAAGTACTTTTCCTCGGGTCGTGTCCCAACGAAATCGTGAATTGAGAATTTAGGAATAATTCGGATTCGAGTTAAGAATGATAAAAGACTTTTGAATTGTTGATTACACTACAAAATTTAATAGCACAAACTAAAAACAATGAAATAGCACGAAATTTAAATGCACTAAACGTAATAAACGCGAGCTAAAACTGAAATTTAAAATCTAAGGCACAACTTTTAACAAATTTTATACCTAAAAATCACAAATTTAAAATGAAAATTTTAGGAAAAAGAATTAGAATTTTTTAACTATTTTTGAATTTTTTATGAATTTCTAAAGTTTAATGAATTAACTAAAAATAAACTTTTTCTAAAAATTATCACTAAAATTTTACTTTTATTTTTCAAAAATACTAGATTTAAAAAGAAAATAATTGCAAAAAGAATTTTAATTTTTCAACTGTTTTTCTATTTTTTATGATTTTTCTAAGAAAAAGTAAATCAATAAAGTCTATTTTAATTCCTAGAAAATACAAATTTAATGGGAAAAATAAAGAAAAATGATTTTAAGTTGCTAAAAGAGTGCAGAAATTTATTGGTACAAAAAGCCCCAAATTTTAAAAGCTAATTGAACCCTAATTTTATTGATTAAAACTATAAACCCTAATTTATAAAACTAATAACAAAAATATTAATTCTTTTTTATTTAACTAGGAAAGACAGGGTAGAAATTGAAAGAAATGAAACTAAAGGGTAGGCGGGCGAACTTTGGAAAGTTTACACTATAGTTAAAACGACTAACCTTGAACTATAAAGAAAATACAAAACAGACCCTACGATTCTAGCTTATTTTTGGCTTATTAAAAACTGAGAATTAACAAAAACTTAAAACTACAAACTTATAGACTAGCTTATTATTAACAACTTTAATGAAGACACTTTTCACTTTTAACCACAGAATAAGCTGGAAAATAAGCTGTATGATTTCTGTCACAGAAACTAGGGGTTTAGAGAGCTTTTTGGATTTTAGCTTCTAACTAGCTTATTTCTAGGTGAAACTTTGAAACAAAAGAAGCTAATTGTGACTTAAAATGTATACTAAAGGATTTTAAACTAAAAGTAGCCTAGTGTTAACAAACTTAGAAAGAAAATTAAGATGAAAAAGTGAAAAGTTTTTATGAATTGTTTTTGAGCTTTTTTCTAATAAGCTAAAGAGCTTATTACTGAACTTTAGATTCTGAAATTTTGAGAATAAACTACTCTAACTATCTAAAATCAACCTAGATAAAAGGATTTTCAATTTATCAACTAGAAATGAAAATTCAAATTGCAATAAGATGAGATTCAAATAAGCTGATAAGCTACTTTTGACAGAAAATTAAGCTAGAGTAAATGCTTAAAATTGAAAACTAAATGATGAAAAGTATTAAGCTAATGGAATTCTAAAATTATGCTAAATTCTAAAGTCTAGTATCTATTTTTGAATGCTCAAAGATAATGAGAAAATGGAGTAGCAACAACAGTTAATACTGTTGTTGCTGGTGCAAATGACCAAGAGTGCAAGTTCAAGCTTAACTCTTGCACTGAGAATTTTTTAACCAACTAAATGTATGTATCTAAGTCTTGCTTTAAAAACTTTAAACTCTATAAAACCATAAATCTCTTTTGATCAAACAGTACTACACAATCTATAATGCCCTGGTGCTAGTGAAGAGTTTTTTAAACTCTAAACTTTGAAATTCTAAGAACTAACTTCTAAAATTTGTTTAAAACTTTGTTATACAACCTAACTCAGCTGAATGATATGATTTGACAAAGTAGAGTTGACTTTAAGAGTCAATTGAAGCTTAAACCAAACACACCTTAAGCATGACTGTCAAAACTAGAAAGAGCTTAAAATCTATATTAAAACTAAAACAGCTTGAACTTTATATCTACTTCTACTCTAAATGACCTACTTAAGCTTTTTAATCACTAAAAGTACTAGCTTATTTGTAGGATTAAGCAAGTTACTCTATGTAGCTTATTATTCTAAAAATGACAGAAGTGCAAGTATGAAATCTAGATGAGTTTTTTAACTAAGAAAGCTTAAAACAATGACAACTATAAGCTGTCTAAGCTAAATGCAACAGGATTAAGCACAAGTATAAGCAAACAGATACTGAAATAAGCTAAATGAAATGCTAGGTAAATGCTAACTTGGAATTGAGAGAATGAAACCTTAGTTTTGCAGAATCTTCACACTTAAGATATCCAAAAGTAGAAACTTAAGTGTTCCTAATGGCTACCAAGCCTCTAAACCTTGAATAAGCTTTTGAAAAGCTTATTTCTCCTTGTAGCTTCCAAAATCGAACTCAAACCTTAAGTAATCATGCTTTTGATTCAAAATGATTCAAATGAGTAAATGTATGTCTAAAAACAGAATTGTAACTAAATTTGAACTTATGAAAAGCAATAAGCTCAAACGAGCTTATTAAGAGCTTATTTGAGTAAAATCGACTTGGAATTGAAAACGAAGAGCAAGGAAACTTGAAAACTGAAATGATATTACTAAAAGGATTAAGTACAAGCTTAAAGAACAACAGTACAAGTAATGAAAGCTGAAAAAGAAAATGCTTGAAAGAAATGCTTAAAATTGAAGGAAATACAAAGCTGAAAATTAAAGACAAAAA